>VZUD01000479.1:89197-114715 GCA_013401065.1 Cepphus grylle
CACCATGGATAGGGGCTGTGTGTGTGTGTGTGACACCATGGATGGTGTGTACATTGTGTGTGTGTGACACCATGGATAGGGGCTGTGTGTGTGTGTGACACTGTGGATAGTGTGTTGTGTGTGGTTGTGTGTGTGTGACACCATGGATGGTGTGTACATTGTGTGTGTGTGACACCACGGATGGGGGCTCTGTGTGTGACACTGTGGATAGTGTGTGTTGTGTGTGGTTGTGTGTGTGTGACACCACGGATGGTGTGTGTTGTGTGTGGTTGTGTGTGTGTGACACCATGGATGGTGTGTACGTTGTGTGTGTGAGACACCATGGATAGGGGCTGTGTGTGTGTGTGACACCAGGGATGGTGTGTACATTGTGTGCGTGTGACACGATGGATGGGGGCTGTGTGTGTGTGTGACACCATGGATGGTGTGTACGTTGTGTGTGTGTGTGACACCACGGATGGGGGCTCTGTGTGTGTGTGACACCATGGACGGTGTGTGGACGCTCCCCGTCCCTCCTGCCTTTGCTCCTCCAGCTGGAAAAACGACGCACCCAGCCGTTGCCAACAGCCACCTAAACACGTTGCCACCACCTGAAGCTACGAGCAGACCACGGAACACCCTCAAAGCCACCTCGGAAGGAATCCGTGGATCCAGGAGGACCCGAGGAGGGCTGCCACCAGCCCCCGGGGCGGCAGGGCTGTCCCCGGGGCGGGTGGCACATCCCTGGCAGGCTGGCCGAGCCCCGTCGGCGAAGGGGACCCGCGTCTGTCTCGCAGGGCTGGCAGGGAAGGGGAAGAGCCGGCCAAAAGGACATACTTCTCCCGCCGCACATCTTCTGCGTGTTAAAGTATTTACGGCCTCGACATACTTGGCGTATAAAAAAATACTACACGTTAGAAGAATGCTGGAAAAAAAAGGAATATGGCAGCGCTCTGCACATCTTGAGAAACAGATGTTGCGGACAGGGCTGGTGGGCGCCCGCAGAGGACAGGCGAAGGACCTTCTCCCCAGGGACGGGTCTCCAGCCCCAGGGACACGCGGCGGGTCCCGGCGTTGGGGCAAAGCACCCCAGCACCCCTCGAGCTGTTCCTAGTGCAGCAAGCAGGAATCCGACAGCTCGTTTTTCCTCTTCGGAAGAGGGATGTGATATCAAAACCCGTGTCCTATCACGTTTTATCTGCCGCAGAGCCCTGGCAAAGCTCTCGGAACTGAAGGGAGAGCTCCCGAACCATCTCCATCTCAATTCTCGAAGGCGATTAAACACAGACAGCGAAGAGCACCGTTAAGATTTTTCTCATTAACTGAGTGCTAGGAGCGAGATAGCATTTTTTTTTTTCAAAAAACATTAAACCCAATTTTGAATCAAACGAAACGCTCAAACAGTACGCGACGCTCAGGTTTCACCGCCAGCTGAATTACTCACACAGCACAAGTTTGTCACTAATCACCCACCACCAGATTTTTAAAACGACGATGAAGAAAAACACTATTTGTTCAAGTGAACACCAGGATGAAGATTCAGAAACAGGACGAAAACGTAGGAATGTTTAATAGCCTCTTCCAAACTACGGACGCAATTTAGGAATAAGAAACTGAGATATACTCGTACTGAAATACCGAATGTCAGGCTGCCCAGAAACAAGACGCTCCTATCCTTAACTAAGGAGACTTCTTCCTGGGGCTAATAAATTCGTTTTAAATCCGAACGCGTTCATCGTTTTAAGCACGCCCAGCACACTCACTGTCATCTCAACGATAAAAACACGAGATTACCAATTTCATTTGACACCGCGCTGTGAAGGTCGCCGTCCAGTCAAAGGCTACACACAACCGACCCCCATTTAAAACCTACAGGACTTCAAATTAAAACTACTCCTTCCCGTGATTTCCGCTTGCTGCCCCCAAGCACTCGAGGTCCTCTCCATACATTCAGTGACGCACCCCTGTAAGGAGCAAAAGGCATTCGGAAAAGCCACCAAACCAACCAATATTCCGTTGAATTTGCACAGAAGAAAAGAAAATGGCAAAATACTACCGGCTCGTCGCACAGGACTGAACTTAAGCTTTTTAGCCTCCCTTCCCTATAAACATCCATAAGAAAATTCCTTTATGCTGAAATTCCTCATGCTTGGTTTTAATCCAAACGTTGGGTTTCTTTTTCCCCCTTTCAGAAAGTCTAAGAAAAAAATCAATGGAACCCCTTAAGAGTTATATGAAAGCGAAAAGAAAAAACAAACCCTGGTTTTATGTGGAAAAATGTGTCTCTATTTTTTGTTCTTGGAAAACCTACACGCATTCATTTTAACGGCGCGAAGCTGGCACGCAAAAGGCTTTGTCCTCAAAGCAGGAATTGTGGTTTTAAAATATCAGTTATTAAAAACTGAAAAGTATGCATGGAACACGCTCGGCGCGGTCCAGGATCTCCCCGAGCCCAGCAGACGTCTGTAGAAATATTCACCCAGCACAAGTTTTGCCGTTGTGGCAACAACCGAAGCCCAGGGCGGGTGGCTGTTCACGGCCAAGGGGTATGGGCGATGGCAAAACTCGCCTCCGTGAAAAGAGCATGAACTGGGGGCACGATAAGGGGCACGCCGGCGTTTTGCCACAGGTTTAGTTTTATAGCCACAGGGTTGGCGGTTCTTGCAGTAAACCTGGTGTTTTCCCAACTCCCGGAGTCACGGGCTTGCACCAGAGTCATGCCTTCCTCTAAAAAGTGGGAAGGGAACCAAAAAGGAAGGACATTCGATAGCCTTCGAAGAAGGAAAAATAAGAACTTCAAATCAAGTGCGGAATACTCCAAAGCAAATAAAAAGAATCCCAAAATATGAACATCTCACCATCCGGGGGATGGACAACGCAACACCTGATGTCATTTTCACAAACTGCCAAGTCGACTAATTATACAGGTCCAGGCTGTCACGTGTGATATCTCGCAGGGCTCCTGAGAAATAGTAAGACACTGGACAGCTTGGCTCAACCCTACTAAAGTCCATTTCCACTAGTATCAGCTTCCCGGGTTCACTACTCCGTGTTGGGAAGAGCAGGTAAATCAGCTTTGCGGAGCGCTCGCCGGCCCTTCGCCGCGCAGGACCTCATGCCACAGGCAAGCCCTCGATGTAGAGAGCAAAGACGTCCCTACACAAAAGACCTTCCAAGATAATAGAAAATTCAGTCCAACCTAAGGGTGAAAAACAGTCGTCGTCTCAGACACAAGTGAGGGAAGAAACAGAAAAGGGATGTCTCTTACTCAGAACGGAAATACTCTGTTGATCAAAATCTAGGAAGCGCCACGTCCAAGCAGGGAAACGCCGAAGTCTCAGTAATATTTACATCAAACTCATTATTTTATATTGGTTCTACCATCTTTGTGCAAAAAAAATCCCAGTGGTAAAATCTCTCAAAGGCAAAGGAGTTTTACAGATTTGCGACTCAGTCAGGTGTAAAACCAGAAAGCCGAATGACAGTGTGATTTCCAGGAGGTTAGAAAGTTCATTTACTGTTGCGTGGCCACTGCTTTCAAAAAGGAAGGTCAAAGCGATTTATCAAAGTTATCAGCCAAGTCGCAGCCGGAGTCTGTGAAACATGAGTATTGGTTTAAAATCGAAGTGAGAGCAAATATTTTGCCTCATCAAGAAGAACAAAAGCACTGCGGCTTTACCCATCATTTCAAGAAACTCTGGATGAAACGGGAGTTCGGGAGGTGGAACTGGCTCACTCCTATTTCCGTCAGCCAGCGACGCCGGGACTTGCAGCGTGACTCTCCCAAAGAGGTAAGAACGGGTTGGCAGGCGATGAGTTCCTACAATGGACGGACCTATCTTGTCCCCCTTCTGCTTTTCCCTACTTTCTGGCCAACTCCGAGCGGTATTTTCTGGTTGTTTCTTGCCCCCTTGGCAAACCTCAGCCCAGGCGGCTCCGAGGTGGAATCCCAGATAGAAGCGAGTACGGTGCGGAATGAGCAGGGGACATCAAAAAAGGCACTACTGAATATGGCCTCTGTAGCCCTACCCTACAAAGCGCAGTCTCAAATTCAGCACAAACTCTCCAGTCAATGAGAACCTTGAGAGAGGTTACAAGGATTAAGTTTTGAGAACGTTGACTATTTCAGTATCTATTTACTTTCTTTTACCGAGACACACGCTTTACCACACGCGATATGCGAAGGCAGAAGGGGAATGAGAGCCCGATTCATTTGCGCTATGTGTGTTATCAAGGGCTCACAGAAGTTAAACAATCTGGTTTTTATTACTCAAACTATATTAAAAAAAAAAAAAAAGGGTTGTACTTAGTAATTTTAATAAGCTTGGCCTATTTTATAAACTGCTAGCTGTGAGCCTCCAGGAATGAAAAAATTTGAGAAGCGTATGCCACTTGGGTAACAAAAAGCAAAAATCCAGAAAGGAAATTATTTGTCCAACTGCCTTAAAAGCCCTGTTTTGTGACAACGCGTAGCCAAGACTCAAAGGTGCGATTCAAAAACAGCTACGAAACAGACACCCAGCGCGGCACCCCGACACCAGCCCTCTGCTTCGTCTGCTCCACTGGCCTGCAAAGAGCCCGTCAAGGCCCTCAATAGATCGCTTAAAAGGTACGAATTACACATAAACCCACCCGCTCTCGTAAAGCATCATTTTTCAAAATCAGAAATAAACGATAAATGAGAGCCATCCAAGCTGAGATCTTTTAGTTCCATGAAGAGCCGGAGCTTTTCCATGCACTTTGTACAGACGCCCGTTCCTACATCCCTGTTCTAGAGAAGATGACCCAACTGAACGCCGCCATGTTCAGCATTAGCGTAACCACTGCAGCTTAAAAGTCAAACTTCTGTTCTTCTCACCTCCGCCTGACTCACAGCGCACTGTGAAGCATCTTAATTCACCTTCAAATGTTCTCTCCGATCTAGAAAGTCAGAAAAAAAAAGAGACTAGCAGTGGTGGAAGTGAGACTTCAGAGCACCCATCCCTTTGGTGTTAATGAAAACCCAGTCCTCGACGCAGGAGCTGCATCACCTGGTCCAGCAACAGCTCATCCTTCCGGGGGACTCCTTCTTCGGCCAAAAAGGTTGGCCGGTTCATTATGCCGATGGTCATTCTGGAATTCCAGCTGTCTACCATCAGATAGAATATTATTCAGAGGCAGCTAAACAATTACGCCTTTCTGGAAATTCCAGTTCAGGCTGTTTTTCTAGTCTCCAACCCGCTTGCTTTTTTCTTTCGTAGCATAAAACAGTGTTATACGGTCGCCCTCTTCAAACCCGCGCTTTCAGGCGGGACGTCACGTTCAGAGCTGCTGCTACAGCAAAGGACGTGCAGAAAAGCCCAGGAAAAAATCCATCCTGGTGAAGTGTTGCCTAGAAGACATAGCAACAAATGGCTTTGGTGCCCTTCTTAGTTGAAGCCAGTCATCATCCCTCTCCTGAATTGAAGGATAAGGAATTCTGCAGGACTGTCAAGCCGATGGGATTGATTCTACTCCCATCCTCGCTTTCAATTATTGAGTAACCTGCTGCCACCCTGTCCTGAAGAGAGAACAGAGACTTTCTTTTCAGACAAATACCAATGCTTCACTTCCAGCTACCCAAAAGTGTCTACAAACACCTCCTATGAGCCCTTTCCGAAAAAAGCTAAACCACCTCCACCTTTTTTGAACGGATATAGTTAAAGGGAGAAGACCACAAAAGATGTCTGGAAAATGACTTCCTCCAAAACTTCCAGAAACACCGAAGGGGGCCCTTTCCCCACAAGACGGGCTCTCTGCTACCAACCGAGAAATTCTCCTTTCTGTCTCCATCTCTAAAGGGATTGCTGGTCCCAAAAACCTTCCTAACAGTTGGGACGGGGTGACCCTCCGAGACGCGAGAAAGGCGCGTGCTCTCCAAGGCTCTTGGCGTTTCCCAAATATAGCAACGCTTGAGGAGATCAGGTTGTCCCCTCTCAGCTGCCAGCAGCTCCTGGGGTCTTTCAGTTCTTATTACGATCAGCCCACGGCAGAGCAAGGGCTCTGCGATTCGCTCAAAACATTTCAACAGACATTTATTACCATTGATGTGGATTTAAAAAAAAAAAGATCTTACAAGATAAACGGAAAGAGTGTAAGCACAGTCGTTAAATGTAAAGCAAGAGAACCGATTTAGTGCGATAAGGGAAGCCTTATGTATTCACAATTTTTTTCCTCCGTCCGTTTCCCTTATTTTTTTCCCCAGCCCCAGCAGCAGTTTGACAAGCAGTCATAGTCTCTGCTCTCGTCTTCTTACTGCTCCTGTCCCCCCACCGCGCTGCCGGCGTACCACCCCGCTCCTTGCGCAGCACGAGGATGGAAATGATCCTGCCTGACACAGAACCCTTCGGCACCACGTCGGGAAGGTATTCGAATAAGGAGGTTCTATCCCAGAAAAAGCTGTGTTTGATCCAGGTGCTTATAAAACAAGACATCCTTGCAGAAGGTACGGACGCAGGGTGGACACCTCAACTGGGCAGAAGGCCAACGGCACCTCAAAACCTGACGGTGCTGGTAACTTCAAGAGCAACCTGCTGGAAACTATTCCCTTATTCTTTCTAACCTGATTTCATTCCGCAAGGATCCATCCCTTCCCAAGAGGGAAATGTCCTTTCAACCTGCCAAGAAAAAAAGGGCCGGGATGCCAGCACCTTCTGCAACACCATCCCTAACGTCCCTCCCTCCAGGTGATCCTTCTCAGGGATGAAGGAAAGCACCGGGCTGACTATGTACGTCATTTCTGTATGCATCCCATGGGAAATCTGCACAGTTTCCGCCCATCTATGTTCCGAGTTTTGTCTGGACTGAAGAAATAAGCTCCAGAACGGGAAGACAAAACAGGAGTTTGGAGGCAGCACACCAACAACGTAGGGTATTGCCAAGGCTATTTTATTTCAGGAGCTCACTTCTTCAGTCCAATACCACCAGAAGAACGGGACAAAGCTCGGACAACCTTGGCTCTCAGGTCTCCGAAGGAAGCTCTAGGTCAGGGAAAATAATTCAGAGGCCAGCTGTTCCAAGGGACCAGAACTACAAAGTGAGATGAAACCCTGAGGTCAAAATGATATTTCATAGATATCTAACATATCTATTAGACTTTATCATCAAAACTGCCTAAAAAAGTGCCTTGTCATCATTTCTGCCATTTGAGGATGACTGCTCAGAACTAGGCTGTTGTGGCAAGGAATTAATTCGCTCCTGTGGAATGAAAATGCCACAGACGGGGAAGTAATTCCCAAAACAAGGCTGCCAGGGGACGACGTAACCTCCCCGTGCAGGGGGACTGACGGAGAGGCATTTGCGGCACAGGACGATTTGCAGAAGGTACTGCAGGGCGGTTGGTGGAAAGGAACCTTCTGAGGGACAATGTCAGCTCGGACTCCAGTCTCCTGAGGTTTCCACAACCCACATGCCGTGACGACGACTTCAAGGGGAGCGCGGCAGGACCCGAGTCAGGCTAGCAAGGCTGCTTCGGCTCCGGCAGAGCATTTCTTCCCTCTGGAAGCCTGAAGGACCTTCATTCGGGGCCTCATCAAAACCCTTCTCATGAACAGGAACGGACGAGCCCCTCTGCTGGTCCGAAACGCCTGCCCTGAGACACTTAAGCAAAAGAGAGGCAAGAAAAATCACATTAAAAAAAGCAGCAGAAGAGGTGAAAGTCAAGTCACGCTCTGCCTTGCTTCTGATCCACCAAAGAGCTAAAACCGGGAGGATTTAGCTGTCATCGAGGTGGCAGCAGCCCGAGCCTCCTGCTGCAGATGGGTCATTTGCCTGCTGCTTCCCCAGGGGGGACACGTCCCTGGAAGTTCTGCTCTCCGTCTCGGAAAGTGGAAGAAGGTGGTATGTCATCAGCAAGGGAACACTATCCAAGGATGCCTGCTGCAACGCCCTGCACCGATGCTTTTGACTCCAAATGACTGGAAGTCTGTCTGTCTGGGATGCTAAACCCTGAGAGCTTAACGGAACTCCTTCCACCAAGTGGAAGCAGCTCAAGTCTCAGGCCAACCTCGCCTTCCCGCCACACGCTACCCCATCCCAAATGCCAGCGCCATTTATTTACTGCACGGCAACACTTAGGGAATAAACGTTGATGAAACGAGTACTGAATTGCACCGTGGTGTTATTGGCGGAACAGGTTATTTAAGAAACGTGAGCGCCAGGATGAGGACACTCGAAATTGGGGAGCTTTGAGTCGGATGCTGCTGCGACACCGAAGCCAGCCCTAGCGATGCCCACTCCATCACACCCACCGCTGCCTTGATGGGGCCTGTGAAGCAGCCAGGACCCGCTCCTGCTCCTCCCGGGCTCTGCAGAGTCTGGAAAAATCTGGACCCAAGAGCAAGCTGAGTGGTATTCTTGAGGGGGAAACGGAGAGACAATGTTTTTGTTGGATTATACAGAAATAGGCCAACTTACTTTTAATTCTCCCCCCTCCGCAGAGCACCCGTGGCACAGAAACGCTGGTGTAGGTGTACTCTGCGTACAAGGGCAAAGGGAGCAGCTTAGCAAAATTTATTTTCCATTAAGATTAGCTCAAGAAGGGCTGTAAAACCGCAACTGTTCAGCAGGGACACGCTGCTGGAATACAAACTCCAACGTGTCCAAATCGGCGCACGGGAGATGTTTATTTTCCCATATTCATAGCCATAAACAAGCATCCCTTTCACAGCTTCACCACCTCCTCGCCTCGGCAAGCTACTCCGTCAGCGAAACGCAGAGTAAGCAAAGCAAGACGACGATAAGAACACAGTCATTCCGCTTTTTAAGACACAACACCTCCAGACGGGGACGCGTGGACTTAAAAATATACTGCTTTCCACAGGCTTCCTTTGCCTTCAAATAGGCCGCGTGGCAAATAGTCGAAAATAAAACTGAAAAACTAATAAACGCTATTTTCAAGTTTAACTGCTGCACTGTTTTTCTCGGTAAGAAACATTCATAAATGCACATCTATACATACAGGCGTTTGCCCACAGCCAGCCTCCAACACCTGCGCGGGGACCTGGAAGCCTGCAGACACCAGGGCTTTACTGGAAGAGGGTGGGAGAACTGGGTGAGGAAGGGCTCCGAGGGCAATTAAAGCACCAGAAAGCAATTACTCAGTAGGGTTGTGCTTTAAATCCCTTCTTCTCTGACGAAGCAAGGGAGGCGAAGTTCTCTCCTGCGACAGAGGTCCGGGAGAAGCATTTATGGCGATGCAACGCTTATCGTGACATGTGAAAAATGTAATTAATCCCAGGATCTTCACAACAGATCCAGTGACCTTAATAAACCCAGGCCGGGACAGACCCTACATTTCAGATACGTACGTAACTATTAACTAGTAGGTTTACGCACCGTTTCAATCTGCCTTATCTTGGATTTGTGCCGCTCAATGGACTACTCCGAAGCCAAATGCACAGAGCATTAAGGGATGCGTTCAGACATATTTTACCTGGCTAATAGCGTGGAAAAGTTCATAAATACATTCATCAACGAACCGACGTGCTATTAAGTAAGAAAAAACCTCACTTCTCAATCAAAAATCACTACAAACGCTATTAAAGCTGACATATTTTTTTAAGCTGTCTGTTATTAAGGAAGCAGAAAAGGGGGTTTTCCTCCTCCTTTTTTTCTGATCAAGCATCACTTGCACCACGGCACAGATAAAAAAGGAACTTAAAGCCTTTAATCTTTGGATGGCTTGTACAGGAGGCTGTCGAGCACCTTCAAAAACAAAAAAACTTTAAAAACTTCCGCAGCGTTGCGCAGAGACACGTTGACTAGTCCCGATGTCCGTCCGAGGGCAGCGCTGACGGACCCCGGCTGGGCCCTGCAGGAACCACGGCGGCTCCAGCAGCCCAGGGTCTCATCAGGAATCACAAGCGCTGCTTTTAGGCAAGGAATTAATTGGTAATCAAAGCGATGAGGGGGGCAAACCGACTTGGAATACCTCGCGGAAGTGTGCTTAGAGTCCCAGTCCTTGCTCTTTCCTTCTTCCCCTGGGAAATCGCGTTGGGTAAGGCTACCAGAGAGTAGGAGAGAAATTTCTCAAATTTGGCTATGAAGGCTTTTCTCAGAAGTGATTTTCTTGGCCCAAGAGGTCTGGAACCCGCTGCTGATGCTCCCCAGCAGAGCCCAGGAGCTGGGCTCTTCGCTCTGTCACCATACAGACAAGGACCATGGTGCGGGGACGCGCGACATACTTCATCTGTTTTATCTATTTATCCATATGAGGCCACACTCCCAGTTTTTCCTTACCAGGGACTGTCCTCAGCACAGCTTCCGAGAGCACCAGCGCCAGACAGGTCCCTCTCCACGCAGGAGGGATTTCTTCAGGTCAGCCGGACCGCCGGGCCTTGCGCTTTTCTGCTCCTTCTTAAAAATACATGACATCTTTTTCCATTTGGAAAAGCGATCACCCAACTGATCGCACATTTCCTATGAAAGATATTTGCACAGCTCCTTATATTTTGGCCCAATTTGATCTACATTAAGTCCATAGCAGTACTACTGTGTATCTATTCAGTTTTTCCTATGACCACGCAATCCTTGGAACAAAGGGAGCGGGAGCTGGAACCCATAGGAAAATTGTCATTTCAGAGGAGGACTTAGCTGTTCAATCAGCCTTGACAACGTAACGCATGCAACCCAGTGGAAACTCTGAGCATAACCCTTTTTACTGCTTCCTACTTCACAAAAATGCATTTCGATGAGAGCTTTGGAAGAAAAAGGGAAGCTTTACGTGGGAAAGGGCAATTTGCTCTAAGCAAGAATGGGATAACCGCAAGGCCGGAGGAGAGAAGGAGATGCGAGGGCTAAGAACAGAGGCAACCCTAGCATCGGCCCAGATCTGGCCCCCGTTATAAAAACAAACAAGAAGAAATAAATGGAGCTTGAGCAACCATCTGCCCAAACTTTGACTACACTACACAAAGCAAGGATGAAATACCCACTTGTTTTGAGTGACGACCTCAAGGACGAACAAACTAGACACATAAAAGTACTTTGACATTACGTTATGTTACATTATATTGACATTTTACTTCAATCCCCACCACCTCCCTCCTCAATCCTCCTTCCCTCAGCGTTTTATGCAAGAAGCCTGAAGTCCAGTAGAAGTGACATGATGGCATGGCATTTTTCCAAGTTTCTGGAGGTCATGAACTTTGAGAAATCCTCTTTCCTATGGATGTACTATGTCCAAAAAGCCTGTAGGAGCCTCCAGGAAGTGCTATGAACTGGAGAGGTGACCGGGATGAAGTCCAAGCCCAGCCTGATGGTGACCAAAGGCTGCTCAGTCCAACGGGGAGCACGGGCTGAGGTCACCAGATGGACTCCGTCCGTCCAAAGAGGCAGCTGCAATCTATCAAGCCCAGTTAATAAGTCCTTGGGGCTGCCAAGAACAGCAGAAGGCAGGCGGTAAGAAGAGGCAGGGCACGTTAAGGGAGTTCACTGGAGGGATGTAATTACTGTGGGAAGAGCAGAAAAGGGCAGGGTCGGATGAACAGAAGAACGTCCCACCAGCCCGAGACACCGCTGCCACCCGCACGGAGCATGCCACCAGCTCCTAGAAAGCTGGTTCTCCATTTACTAACGTCGTCTGGCCAGCTCGGGGGAAAACATGTTGAAACAATGCATTAGTACAAACACGGGAACAAGAAATAAGCCTTAATCCTTCAGTCTTGATGGAAAAAAGCATTTGAAACACATCAAAACGTCCCGAATCTGCTTAGATGCCGCTACGCACTTAACCACGTGCCTGAACTTGAACGTATTTTTAAGGCTTTTCCTAAACCAAGGCTTCGGTCTTTGTGCAAGTATCTCTAGTGTGAGATACTCCAGCCTGTATTTCAAACATATTGGCCCAAGGAAAGTAACTGTGCACATCTCTACATCCTTCGTTCAGACACTTCAAGTAACTCTATAATCATTAACGAAAGGAATGCCGAAACCACTGAGGGCAGGAAACTCCCGCCTGCTCCCTTTCACACAGGGTGAAACGAAGACACAAAGTCAAAGGTTAACGTGTAAGAAGCCCCCGCTTTTTTGTCCGTGCTGGGGGATTGTCATGGCAGATAATCAAAACCAAACTCCGGTAAAAACTCCCCAAATGCCGGCAGCTGTACGGTAACTTGTGTGATGAAAGCACTGACCATAAAGACACACACGAGTTTCTTCAAGTCTCGGTATCCTCAGAAAACAGGGATGACAATAAGCCAGTGAGGAGTAACCCAGCGCAAACAACCGATCTGACCAGGTTTGGGTTTTTTTATTCTTGAGAGTTGGTCTGTGCTTGAGGATCTCCCCGGTTTGACAGCTGAAGGCAGGTAGGCTACTGAAGATGTGTCATTCACGAACAGTTGTACTCCCAAATGAGTCTATGAGCCCTGGACTTGAAGGATGTGATTCTCCAATTAACAAAACGAGTGACGGGGTCTGGCCCTTTCATTTCAGACAAGTGAGGTCAATGCTCTATAGGAAACGGAAGACAACATTCACGCTTGGCATTGTATGTATGTGAATATAAACCAGATCCCAACTCAAACAAGGAGGCACGGGTCTCTAAAACGCAGTTCAAAGCATAAGCGCGACCTAAAGGCATCGCATACCAACAACCCTTTGGTTTTTGTTACAGAAGGAAGAAAGCTAATTGAGAAACTGAAGTCATTTTCTCTACAACAAGAGGGAGAGACTGATCTAAAGCTTTCGCTTTGGTATTTCTGTACGCTATGTTTCCTGCGTTCTGTTTATTCACAATCTGAAACATTTGTGATGTTTTTTTGAGGCGGGTCATTTTCCGCAGCATTGGACCAGGAACATGCCAACCCTGAAACCGCCACCTGCCAAATCTGCTCAGTTCCACCTCCTTGAACATCTTGCGCTTATCTTCCCACTTTCCTAAACCACGTGCTCCTCTAGACGCATACCGATGCTTTCTTAGCTACAAATAACACGGTCAGACAAACTTCCGTAACTTTTGAGCAGTTCAGCCATTAAACCTCCTGTAGCACCTTGGGACCACACGGCTCAGGCACGAATCCTGTCCAGTAGATGCTCACCTGGGAGTAGATTAACCACCCTGCTTAGGAATCTGTGTTAGATTAAACATTTCATTTAGTGCAGAGACACACAAAATGCGTCCCCACCGTGATCCAGGAGAGAAAGCACCATTAACACGATCTGACACACTAAACCAGATACATTAAATGAAGTCCTTGGATGATCTGATCTTTCTACGGAGGACAAAAGGGAGGACCAAAAGATGTAAAGAGGGAAGGGGCTGGGCGACTCATGCAGGAAGGCTTCCGTAACCTTCAATAATACTGACTCCCCTGACTCTGATGAAGTCTGAGTCTAACGAGATGGAGAGCAGAAGAGCACCGAGGTGAGACGTTACCGTTCGGGCACTGAAAGGAAGGAAAAGCGGGAGGGAGGCAGAAAGAGATGTGGGAACAGGCAGAGAAAGAAAGAGATGTGGGAACAGGCAGAGAAAGAAAGAGATGTGGGAACAGGCAGAGAAAAGCAGCCGTAACTATAGGGGGTAGCAGTGGTCAACCACCAGAAGGTCCAGTTCCACCAGGCGCTACAAACCCCACATCCCTCCCGGAGCCACCCGAGCTCCACAAGGATGCTTCTGCTTCATGACTCTAACTAAGTTTTGCCGCAGCTCTGGCAAATATTTGGTAAACTCTACAAATATTGCTACTTTCACCCAAACAACAGCAGAAACACACAACAGAAAGCAGAGGAAGCACCAGCTTTCTGAAACGCCGGTAACAAAAACAACGGGCAGTTTCTACATGACAGATTAAGCGTCCTCTTGCTATGACAACTGCATGCGATTTTTTAAATGAACGGGGTCATTTTCAAGGGATATTAAGCAGATGTGAAGATAGGAATTTGCAAAACTGATGGCATGCAGGCGACTTTCACTGCAAAAGTAGCAATGTAAACCATTTCAAAACAAAAGTGTTCAAATATTTTGGGCTTTAAACGTAAGTTTAGATTCAGGAAGAGACTGTGGGCAAAATCTTGCTTTACTAGCGCAAATACCAATCAGTCCATACATTTACAATCAGGCAATCAAATTTTAGCACCCTTATGTCCCTCATAACCGTACATCTAGACACTAAACGATGCGAGATTCCGCAGTATCCGTGAAGTTCGCCCACGTTAGCACAACACTGAGTTTTGCCCCGCTATCAGCAGGTGTCTCGCGAGTTGCGATGAAAAATCTCTTTACGCACAAAGTGAAATTTGGGAGGTCTTTTGCTAACTTTTGGCAAGCCAAGTGTTCTTTTTCCATTACTTCTGATATAAAACTTCCTTTATAAGCTCTACAGTGAGCAAAGCGCTGCCAGAGCGATTCCCTTCACTTTCTCCCAAAAGGTAAGAGCCTAGCTAGGCACACTGCAGAGCGTCCGAATTCCTTTGAAGTCAAAAATAAATCTTCCCAATAGACACACGGCCCTAGAATTTCTCACCGTTGTTCCAGTTTCTGCTAAGCTGCATTATCTCGCTCTTCGCATCTTTACCGTACGCTGGGGAGCAAATATTCTAGCTTGGTCAAGAGACGCACAGCACAGCGAGGGAGAAGCCAGAAATGCTAACTTCTACTTGCTTCTGCTAACCTTGGCGCTGGCCGGAGGAAAAAAGAAATAAATCTGAAATCCCATCGATCTTCAGGATTATTTATTTATTTCACACTCGCTTGCTTAGAGCTCCAAAAGACTGTTGCATCAGCTAGCTGAAGTAAGCAAGCTGAAGCGCTCAAAAAGATGGTTTTTGACAGGAGAGCTGTTGGCGATGGAGAAGGAGCAGCACAGCCACCAGCTGCTCTGCCAGGGTGTCCCCAGGCAGCTCGGGGACCTGCAGCTCGGGTGGCAGCCGAGGTCGGGCCAGGCGAGGACCGGAGTCGTGACGGCTTCGCAACACGCCTGGCTCCAACGCCGGTTTCCAACCCGGCCACGTGGTGGGTGGCTCAGGGGCTTGAAGAAGCCCCTCAAAGACCGCAGGAGACAGCTTGGGTTCAGATGAACCAAGACCATGGCGACTGAGGAGCATCTACCCACACTCCTTCTCAAACAAAAAGCACGCGTTCTCCTAGTCCAGGCCCTAAAACCACGGGAAGCACATGAAGGGCTTCTCCAGGGTGGAATGGGAAGAGTTTCCCACACAACTGGGAAACCTCCAGCTCTTTACCTAGGACTCCTTTGGTATCTACTGTCTTCTTAAGGCGGAGGTTTGTGTAGACAGCAACTACGACTTCAGTTAACTGCAAACACGACAGGAGCAGCTTGTCAGCCACATGGCAACCCCCGCCAAAGCTGCTGTACTCCTTAATCTCATTCCATTTAATCCCATTGATTGCCTTAAAGTGCTGTCTCACTTAACACAAGAACTTTGTTCAGGATTGCTGCTAAAACACAGCTCTCAACCCGAGGGTCTCATCCACTGCAAGAGCCACCTCTGAAGCTGTATCCATCCAGGCAGATGGAAACAGCACACGGCCAACAGATTGTCCTGAAAAAAACCCCAAAAACAAAGAAAACACACAAAACTGACAGCAGCTGATAACCTCGGATGTAAATACCACCCGTGTTTCCTTGCTTTAGGTAAGGAAAGTCGAGGAGTTTGGTTGCGCGCAGCCCTAAGCTCGGCATCAGGAGTTTGGGACGTCCAGGCACTTTCTCACGCGGCGACGGAGGCGGGGAGGTTTGCTATCCCAGTACTTACCGCAAAATGCAACCAAATCATTACTGCGGGGCTTGCGACGGGAAGAGGGAAACCTATTTCCAAGAAGGGATACTTGCTGCAGACTTGTTCCTATGACCCCTCTCCCGAATAGCGGCGGAGTAACCACCACATTAATCTTCCCGGATGCTGCAGTCATGTTCCACCACTGCTCCTGCTACTTACGGAGCACAAGGTGAGTATTGTTACCTTTCTTTACCGCATGATTGAATTAACAAACGGTATGTGGGCTCGATATATGCCCAGCCTTTCAATACGGGATTTGTGTACCAAGCCAGGCGCCGCGTCTGCCGAAGCCACAATGAAATACCACGTGTTCTCAACTGACACCGCATCAGACCCGGGAACCAACCGTTTATAGATGGGAACCGCTCACTTCTCATACGATACCTTCTGATGAAACAAAGCGTCACGCAAGAAAGCAAAAAGCATGCTTGTTTTACAAATAAACCCTTTAAAACTTAAATCCGTTGCTATTCTTGGACTACAGGGCAGCCCGTGATTTTGCTACCTGAGAAGTACACAGTGACGGTTTGGACGCCAAATTCTACATTCACTCACCAAAAGGTCGTCTTAAAACGACTTTGTTATTAATTTTGCCATTTTTAAAACCTCATGAAAGTAAAAAGAAAAGCCAGCAAAATGTAGGTTTAATTTCTTTCTCTCACACCAGTGACGCTAAGGACTTCGCTCAAACTCAGAGAAATTATCCCAGAATAAAGCAGCAGGAGCATAGACATCAATACGTACTGCGGCACTTGCTGAGGGATTTAGGAAATGAAGTTCGTTAAACGATATCATTAAGCAATGCGTAGTTAAAAACAACAAAAACACGCACAAAGCGGTAAAGTACGAGACGTTAATGCCATGAAAGAAGCCTTACCAGACCATCACAATTGCTGATGGCCACAGAAGCTCCGGGGATGTCAGTTATGTCCCCCACGTAGGCGCAGTTGGTCCACAGGGGCTCTCTTTTCCATAACCTCTGGGCAGCGGTTCCAGCCTGACTGGTGTTACCGGCATCCTTCCCCGTTTCCACAGAGTCTTCGTACCACTCCACTACGGCCTCGGGAGCCACCAGACGCGTGTTGGGTTTCAGCCGGAGATGGAATTCCCTTCCGAAGGCAGTGACGTTGAAATACAGCCGTTTGGGGCTCTGGGACACCTCCCGCGCTGATCTTCTTTGGTGACTTGCAGAGAGGATATTAGAGACGTAGCTTCCATCTGCATTGGTACTAATTGGAATCACTAACCCGTACGGTCTCGGTCTGCTCTTTCGTAATTCTGACAAGAGAAAAACCCAAAACCAAACTGAAGTTAGAATAAGGGCATGGAACTGAGCCTGAAGACATCTCCCCTTCCAATACTGCCAGTTTAGGATGCCAGTTAGAGCTACTCCAAATCATTCCGCTGACAAGTTCTCATGAAGAACGATAAAAACCTGTCTAGTTTTGCAAAGGACAGGGGACAGTGCCACTTGACACACCAACCGGCACGAAATTATCTGCTCGTTAGCTAGTCTGGGCATGAGCACAGCAATGCGGTGTAGGCACACGTGAGGTACGTGTCACTGTGCTCTCCAGCATCTTCATCTGGGTACCCTACAGCAAGCTCTCAAACGCTCTTAATGCTATAAATTATCATAAAAATGCTTTGTACAACTTCTACCCAGAGCATGAGACGACAGGTAAGAAAGAAGAAGAGCGTCTGACACACCGCCACGTTGAGCGAGCCGTGACAAACCAGCGACACCACCAGGGGAAGGACATGCCACCTTCAGGGAAAGCCACGGTGGCCGAGCACCAGGAGCTCTGCCCAGTTACGCTCCCCAAATAAACACACACCACAGACGCCGGCATACACATTAAGCGCATGCAAAACCCCCTCCGCATGCCAAAATTTCCAAGAAGCAGGTCTTTCATGACTCTATTTTCATAGAACTTAGAGAGAAACCCCTGGAATACTCATTTACATTTCGCTGGGGAGTTTCCCGGGGTTTGGGCTTGCTTAGCAGCCCCAGAAGAGGCAGCAAGCCTTCTGAATGCTCCTCTAAGAAACGCCACGCACCTCCTCCACGCCCCTTGAAGAGAACTGCTTGCTCCGGCGGCAAGACCTCCATTAAGAGCTAGAAAACGAAGCGCCAGGCTTGGTTACAGCTGTAATTTGCATAGGTATTTCTGCAGCCTCCGAAAACCGCAACAGGGAGAAGAATCCAGCGGGTATCACATACCGCTGATGAATCCATGTCAGCAGCGGTGTAAGCAGTAACTTCTGCCTCTCCAGATCTCCTCTAACCAACACCCTTACCCAGCACCCTGCCGCTGCCCTTCCTCTTTGCCTAACTTTAGTGATGGAATTCAAAAGCAACAGTGAAGCTAATTATTAAAAAAAAACAATGAACAACTTAACAAATTTGTACCTAAATCCTGCACTTCACTGCAATACATCAAAGCTCTAAAACCAGCCAAACCGCACTCCGTTGACGGCGCTAAAGATATCCTCAGGTGATGCTCAATGGCACTCAACGGCAAGGAGCCCTCAAGACCAGAACTTCCCTGGAGCAGTCACTGCTGTGAGACCTCTCCTCACAGAATCACAGGATGGTTTGAGTAGGAAGGGACCTTAAAGACCACCCAGTCCCACCCCCTGCCCTGGGCAGGGACACCTCCCACCAGCCCAGGTTGCTCCAAGCCCCGTCCAACCTGGCCTTGAACCCCTCCAGGGATGGGGCATCCCGGGTACCCGAGCCCTGTGTCCAGACAGGGCTGTGGGCGACCCAGAAGTTCTCTGAAGGCTCCCCCTGCTTTGGCAGAGGCCTTGGACAAACGGTAGCAGAGGCAAAGCCACAGCAGAAAAAAGGTAATGGGAACGAAAGCCCCATTTCCTATCATTTTTTGTGGTTCCCACCACGTCAGCTCAGGATTCCTGTCTAATTAGCAGCACCGTTCGCTGACTGGGAACCTCCCAGTTGGGTTCTGAATTTGCCTAAGTGAACAGAATACCCCCACACCCCCCAAAAAAGCCTCCTTCTGTGTAGTCCCTTACCTATATCCTGAAAATAGCATTACTATCTTTAGAGAACCATCGTTTCCCTCTGCGCTCTCTGCCACTCTTAGGCACCGATGAGAAAAGGAAAAGAACCTTCTCTTTTGCTCAGAAAAACATCTTCTCCCGTTACCGCTTATCACGCTCGCAGCCCTGCATCAGGACACGGACACACACACACACACACGTTTCCCACTGAAGTAATTTCACACCAGTGTAAAAGGAGCCCGTCAAAGGAGTGAGTCTTTTCTGTCAGACCTCTGCAATCTGGCGGTAATCAGGATATTCGGGGTCCAATTTTCATCCTGTAAAAGGAGAAGGAGAGATATTCCCGGGCCAAACGGCTACTAAGGACTGGACCAAAGCCTAAGCCTTTTTCCCTGTGTGTCAGACTCCGTGACAATTAAAAAGACGCTCAGCACAGAAATAATTGTTCCCTCGCTCTTCTCTTCCTCAGAGAACTGGCTAAAGCAATATGAGAGTGATATTACTGATAATTTTCATTTTAAAAAGTTGCAGAATTGGGTAGCTCAGATGCTACCACTGAGAATTCCTCAAATAAATATACTTAATTAAATGAGCTAAATTTTACCTGCTTCCAGCGTGAGTCACACTTGAACTGAGAATTAATAGAGAAAAAGCTCAGTAGCTATTCCCTCAGAGCCACCTATTTTAGGAGACTCACGTATTCTTCGAATAACTTTAGTATGAAAATGTTCCTTATGACTTCATACAACTATTTTTTCTGCAGTTTTCTTTTACGCCAGTGACTGCGGGATTCGACAGTAAAACAAGGTATGGTACCAGTAGGCCGTACATGGACTTTTAAATTCTCGCACTATAAATATCTTTAAATAACACACAAATACTTTATCCCGGGCAAGCCAAAAGTTCCCTATCATTTTCAAGTCCGCTGTTCCGAAAACACCCTGTTTTCAGCCGGAGCCAGCAGTCCCAGCGGGTTTTCAGCGGCGGCCAACGACCCCTCTCACCACACACCTACCAGACCAGGTTCTGACACCGGTACCCTAATTAGGACGTTATCCTTAGGAGAGCTCCCATCTAAAACCCTGGGAATACCGAGTCAGGATCGCTAACGTCTCTCCTTAGAGAAGAGACCAAATTAAAACTCTCAACTCATTTTTTTACTAATTAGACACCACGTGAACAGGAGCCAGAGCCGCTGGGCTGCAGATCCCAACTGGGTCAGGGTAAAAGCAGAGATGCTCAGGCTCCCGGCGCTGAGATCTCATTCCCAGCCTGACGTTCCTCTTCTTACCTCGCCGAAACTCTTCGTGGCTTTTTTTTTTTTTAAACTAAATAAATAAGAAAAAAAGCTGGATGTTCAATGCCAGAGACCACAGTCTGGTGATCGAATTCCGTTTTCGCCGCACGACTGAGAAATCGCTCGGCACATCTTGCAGCCGTATTCCCAGAGCGCTACTTGCGGGGGCAAAAAAATAAAAGAAAAAAATTAAAAAAAAAGATATTTTTGCTAATAACAAGAGCAGCCAGCTAGCCACAAGAAGGTAGGAACAAAGGGTGGAAAATAAGAACCGTCAAGTTTTTGAGTCAGCAAAAGGCTTTTCCAGAGCCTCCAAATGCTGAGCTAGAAGAGGAAATGCCTTTTGTTCAAAGGCAATTAAAATTAAATGTGACATGACTGAATGCTGAAGACATCTAAACTCCTCCACTGACTTGCGTTACCCTTTTTCCACAGACGGTACCGTCTGAGGAAATGCAATTCCAGCTGTAGGTGTTCCCTTTCCGAGGGTAAAATTTCAGAGCGGCTCTTGTCCTGCTAATTCAAAGCTTGCAGAAAGGAGCGGAGAAGAGACACGGAGCAAGAGAAAAAGCACTCGGCTTCCAATCGCCCCCGTTTTTTCATCTGGCTTCAAACCGCTGCTCCAGTTGCACAATGTTTAGGTTGAAAGGAAGCACTTAAGAAAGAACATCACATTCTCTCATTGTGTGCCAAAACGTAATTAGCTAGAGAATGCCTCTGAAGAAGCCTGTCCCTACTTTTTTTCCCCTCAAAGGCACATGAAACCCAAAAATTAACACCACCGGCTCACACCAGTTGCCTTTGCGCTGTAGAACAACTGTTGACAACGGGAGGTTCAAAAGCCCTAAAACTTTTCTTTTTTTAAAAAAAAATAATCTGCACTTAGAAGACTAGGATTTTTCAGATATAAGGTTTTGTGAAAGACGCTGATCAGAAATTGCTCGTGTGGTTGCCCGCAGCAGAATTCCAAATGCATAAAAAAACCCAACAGTTAAGAAAGATTGCAAAAGCCTAAACTGAAATCAGTGCAATCAGCGGAAAGGGAGGAATTTCTGAAAAATCCGAGAAAATATTTCTACATCCCAACCAAGTTACCCAAGCTTGAAGACATGACTTTTGTTTTCCTCTTTCAGTAAGTATTTAAACCTCATCTAGCGTTCGTGGCCCTGATGGGTGTTTTTCTCACGCTGCACGTAAATACATTCTGATAACGGGACTCTCCTTTTTCCAGCCCTCTGTGTCGCAGCCGTAGGACCAACTTTTGGGAACAAATTACTTTTCTGACGCCAGGAGCTGCTTCGCCTATCACCGTGACCTGTGAAATTACCTCCACCGAGGGAAAGCGCTGCCGGCATCATTTTTTCCCAAACGTTTCCCGAGACGTGGCAACGAGATGTAGATTAATGACGACGTGCAGCAGCCCCACCTGCCCCTCCGTATTGCTAGCAAATACTTCCATTAGGAACACCAAGGTGGAAACCTACTAAAATTCTACTACAAGTGCAACCGTTCTGGCAGAGACGATGCCGTGCAAGGGAACAAATGCGTGGGAACTGCTGACACGATCCCCTCCACGTTGTCCCCGCACCGGGCTGTACTGCGAGTCCCAGACTGTCCCAAGTGACACGGTGGGATGACCGGAGGGTGACCGTCACCTTCCACAGCTCCCTCACCTCTCCCGGAGGACGGATCTGATCGTGGCTTGCTGAGCGAGGAAGCTCGGCCACCTCGGCGGAAGGGCTGGACCTGCCGTTCCACCTCCGGAGCATCGCTGTGCCCGGACCTTCCGCGGGGAACGCGCTGCTGGATGGCAGACGTCCAGCCTCGCGGCGGAAATACCAAGGGGAAAAAAATCATTACCCGCCACTGCAGGAATTAAGAGGGCAGCATTTCAATAAAAAGACTGTCACGGGTTCCCACGTTGAGAGAGATTACCCTTCCAGCCCACAGATAACCCTAATGGGATGAGCGCAGAGCTGCTCCGGTCACTTAGCAAAGTGCTGCTTAATGACAAGAAAAGACGGTGCGGTGACAAGAGGACCCCAGCGGGGCTTCCGTCCTCACTCTTTTCTGCCTTCATCGTTGGCTGGTGGCTTCCAGAAAGGAAGAAGCAGGTTTTGGCCCCTGTCCTCCAACCACCTGGGTCCCTCCAGAACTACCGTTCGCTCTGTATTTGGCTGCTTTTAGGTGGCAGAAATGCCCAGAGAGAAAGACAAGGGAGAAAAGGGGGGGGGTCCATTTCTTGGGAATTCCCCCAACGGTTGCCACCTGCAGAGGGACGAGGCCGTGCCGTACGCTCCAGTGCTGGACGCTGGATGGCAAAAAGGAAGGAGAGAGGCTCCCATGGCAGCCTTCTCTAGTGTCCTCCTCTCTCCACTTCACCTCCGACTCGTCCCGGGGATACAGGCAGCTCCGGGAGTTCCTCGTGGTATTTCCACCCGGGTGACGGTGTCTGATGCTGCGGGCAGCCTGGCTCTGCCGTTCCGCAGTTTGGGCATCCGAGTCCTCTTCCCGAAGGAGTGCTGAGCAGCGACGCAGCTCTGCCGTGGGGGCCAGAGACGGGAAGATGCAGCACCACCCCCCGCACCAGCGCCTTAAACCTTACTATTTCACGAGTGAAAACACAATTTCCTCCTAACAGTTTCCAGGAATTTGCAGTACATTATCCATTAATGCTGTTAATTAAGCTTGGGTAACTCCCTATCTCTATATTAAAAGACACCGACATTAAAAAAAAATTCTGATATTAAAAAAAAATAAAATCCTATATGCTTCCATTTGTCCTAAGTGACTTTCCAGGCTATGAGAAAAGAGCGGCTGCTGACAGCAGCCAGCCCTGGGCCAAATCAAAACACACACCACCGATGCACAGTGACACTTAATAGGGACTTAGAAGCAGGACAGCCCCTTTGGAGGCAACCCTAACGCAGGTTTTACCGTCGTCATTGAAACCCCAAGCTGAGTAAGCCACGCTTTTCGAATCAGAATTTACAGGAGCAAATATTACCTTACAAAAAAAATCAGGCGCGGGACAAATCCCGACGATCGCAAGCATGAACGAGCTATCTGTGCTTTGAAAACACAGCGGCGCAACGGGACGCTTGGGACCGCGGACGCGTGGATCTGCAAGTGGACAGACCCACCAGTTGATCCGCCCCCGCCCAGGGAGAGGAGGGTGACACCACGTCAGACCCACCAGCTCCCCAGGTGCCACCAGGGCCTGGCAGAGCCTGTCCCACACCCACCCGGCGTGTGGGGTTCACCCTCGGTATCACCCCTCTCCTGCGGTTCCTCCAACGTTCCTGACTACAGCGCTGCTGGGGCCGGGAAAGAAAGGAAAAAGTTGAAGGGGAAAAAAAAAAAAAAAGTTGTTTTCCAGATTAAGAAATTTTGTCTGATGTACTGTATAATTTAAAAGACGCATTCCTGTATAGCTCATGGTTTCTGAAATTCAAATACGATTCATTTCTCATGGAAACGACTAGAAATAAAACACAGGCTCAGCATACCACTGGAAAAAAAGTCTGTTTGCCAGTGAGGTTTAAATGTACCTAACGGCGTCGATTCCCATTATTCACTGATTGCAGTGGAAATCGACCTAAGCCCAGAAGAACGCAGCGCCAGAACTGAAATTGAGACAAGACCTCCAGAATTTAGAGAAATACTTGAAATTCTTTTCTGAACAAAACCCTCAGCTGAAAAACCTGAACCAAAACCCTCAGAGGTAGAAGTCTAACGGCAACTGGGAACAGAACGGCACGGGGTCCACTCCCAGCCCTATCGTCCATCTCACGGCAAAGCTCCGGAGCACGCTCGTGCGCACACACTCGCGCTCAACGGGAAGCTGTTAAAAGGCTCGTTTTCCACCTGGGAAAGCCAAGGAGCGCATCCCTCGCACCAACGCCCTCATTACATGAAGCTTCCCATCCTTGAAAAGAGTCAGAGATGCTGACTCGATACGAAACGCCCCTGGGCCGGACCACGCACCTTGCGCTGCGGTGCCCTCGTTCCTCCCAGACACCAACCAGACAAGCAGCTCATTACCTAAAAATCCTAGTTTATAACTCAAAGCGAACAACCGCCGTTAGGCACGCAGCAAACACGCGGTGCCATCGGCAGAGTATGAAGACGCCTCGGCACTAGACAAATTTTTTCCAGCTAAAAGAAAAGGTTGAACGCTTCCAGAACAGAAGGAAAACGGCATGAAGACGCGGATGGCCCCGGCCAAGAGGGGCAGGCGCTTCCTCCTCGGTTCAGAAATGAAGACAAAGTGTCTGACCCGGAGACAGTTTGCTGGGCCATCGGGAGGGTTACTTTAAGCACACCCCAATTTTAAAATTTTTGTTGTTTTATATTTAGATAGGGAAGCGCAGAGGTGTCAGGATGCAAAGGCACATCGTGAGAGGGCACGCAAATTGGAGCCATGCCACATCACTCAAACCCCAACCGCTGCTGGGTGATAGCGGGGCTGGGCTACGCAAGGGAACGCTTGCCTGCGTGCTGATCATCTTTACAGAAAACAAGCTATTTCGTTAAGCGGATTTCTTTTACTTCTGTTTTGACAGCTGCAATAACAGTTAAAGAGACTCACCTATCTGGATGCGCTGTTCCTTACCAGCCTGCAAAAGAGAACAGAAACACAAGCACAAAGTTGTTAGTGACATTGCTATGCGATGTGTGACAGCAGAGCGCTTCCAGAGGGCTGAAAAATTACTTGGTTGGTACCGCACCGTTTCTTATATCTCTGCTTCTACGTTTCCAGGGACGGCGTTTTTCCTGAACTGAATAACCAGAGTCCGTAGTTAAGTTTAACGTAAATAGAACCGCTGAGAAACGCGGATTTCTGAATGACCCGTTCTATGTATCGCCGACAACGAGCCCAAAAGTTAGTTCAGCGCCCGAAGGCAGGCCCCGGCGGCCCCGGAGCGGCGAGGAGGAGCGCGGTGACAGCTCCCCGACCCCCCCCCCCCCCCGCGCCGAGGGCCGCCGGCCGCTCCCGGGGGGCAGCGGCACCCCACCGGCCGGGGCCATGGCGCCCGGGGGCGGGGATGCCGCGGCCCCGCTGCCGGGAGGCCGGTGCTGGCCGCGCCGGGGCGGGGGGGGAGGGAAACGCGTTCGGGAGAAGAAGCGGGCGGCCGGGGAGCGCTCCCCGGAACGGCAGCGGCGGGAAGGGGCCGGGGGCAGCGAGAGGGGACGCGGAGGGGGGGGTCCCGCCGCCACTCACCTGCCTGCCGGCCGCAGCGCGGGCCCCCAGGAGCGCGGCTGCCACTACCCAGAGGGGCAGGAGCACCATCACGGGGACCGCCGCCCAGCCACACCGCACGCTGCCGGCCGCGGCCCCGCTCCTCCCGCCTGCCTCCTCCTCCTCCTCCTCCTCCTCCTCCTCCTCCTCCTCCTCCTGCGGCGGCGGAGCGGCGGCTCCCCGCGGGGCCGTTCCCCGCTGGCGCCCCGGGCGG
>VZUD01000479.1:122342-166093 GCA_013401065.1 Cepphus grylle
GCTTTTGTTGAACCTCATGAGGTTCTTCTCTGCCCAGCTCTCCAGCCTGGCCAGATCGCGCTGGAGGGCAGCGTGGCCCTCTGGCCACAACCTATTCTTGAAGCAGGTTGTGGTCAGCCGAAAGAACCGTGCTGAACGCGTGGCTGACCCTCCCCTAGCCACTACCAGTCCAGAGAAGACTTGTTCCCGGCGCAGACGGTGATGTCCACAGCCCCCACTGCCAGCTTCCCATTTTCCCCAGCTTTTTACTGATCATTTGTGCCCATCCGTGTAACGTCTGCCTTGCACCAGCCTACTGCGGAGCACGCACTACGCCAGTTTAACCCGTGGCAGCCCAGACAGGCTGTTGATTGACAGCAAAGATAGCGTAAAGCCTTCTCTTAGTGGCCATGTCCTCCGGGAAGCAGCGTGATTCAGGAGTCATCCCGCAAAGCCCCAGGATTAGACAGCACACAGGACAAACCTGCATCCCACCCTGGTGCACGTACGCCTCCCGTTGCCTTCGCCCGCTTGACACTTCCCCTTCGTTACCTGTTAACAAGTGGTTTTAGTCACATCTTATAGAAATTCCGGGGGAGAGGGATGAGTTTAGAGAGAGTATAAATACTTTTTCAGTGCTCCGATGCCTTTTCTGCCATTGATTTGCGCAAAAAAAGATTCCCTAAGGAGGGAGGAAGGTTGCGTAATTAGGCATTCCCTTGCCTCTCCAACATAATGGAGATCCCCTATCCTGGGCTTGACTCCCTAAAACCAGGGCAGACAAACGCTGCACCACAGAAATGAAAAATAAAATGTGAAAATCAATAATATCCTGTTGAGAGGCCGTTCCTTAAGCAAGGCGATGAGAATGGCCCATTCAGCTCCCGTTTGAAGCTGCCTGCTCCAAAGGGTTATGGCGTTACGTGATTATCTCACAAAACACTTCAAGTCAGTCATGCCAGTAGTTTTTCTTACTTCCATTGCCTTGATTCTCTTACAAAAGGTCATTCCATGTCACGAGAATAAAAACAACAACTCGGGGATGGTGGACAGTAGTCCCTTTCGTAAGTGTTTTGGTGATGACCGCAACTGGAACCCAAGAGATGTCCCCGTTCCTGTAAACTGCCGCTGGCCCAAAGGGCACGAGGAGCAGGCCCAGGGGAAGCCCAGGCTGCGTCTCACCCCCTACACGCCAGTTTTGTGTTCTATTCTGGCAGTGCCCATAAAGAAAAGAGGCAAACAGCTTATGCCGCTATCTTGGCATCAAATGCACTTTGCATTACAGCTGGAACCCGGCAAAGCACTAAGCGGACGCTCAACCTTGAGCACACGTAGCCTGATTTCCGCTGTATTCTCAATCTGGAAGACATAAAACCACCCAAGAGAAACCTGGGCTTTATCAGGAGTTTAGACCATCTGACAACGATCCCTGCGCACTGCCATTGCACTGGATGCAATGGATGCAACGGCAGGACCGGACAACCCCAATTCTGGTTGAAAGTAGGAAAATTATCTGTCGCAAATAAACATCCCAGAACCACAGCACAAAGTGCTCTCAGTAAATCTTATGGATACTGACCCGTTCCATGGGTTTCACGCGAGGGAACGCCGCCCGGATCCAAACACAAGGAGAAGGGAGTTTCCAGAGCTGGTAGCGCACGTGACTGCTCCCAGCAGACTTACCCGGGCAGGAATTAGAAACACCAGGTCAAAGTAATCCCTCAGGAAAACACTGATGGCACACAAGAATCTTCAGTAACTTCACAGGTAGATGCAACCAGAAAGTCAAAATGCTAATGTTATTTTAGGATGTGCACGTATTGCACATGTGCACCTATGGAATCACTTCCTCCTTAACTCTTTTAATTGGCAGAAGACATTATGAAGCCTCTATTTTCAGTATGGAACACACGTGACTAAATTAGAAATAGCTAATTTTTGTTTAGGAAGCCTCACAGGCAGGCTGTGACACTGCTGGGACTTCCTAGAGGTTGTTACTCCAGGTGCTTGGATAAGACTGATGAAGTTCATGAAGTTAGACATCCGAAAGCTTTACTTGTCAGCTGGGGGTCGGCACAGCTCTTCTTGCAACGTCTCCTTTTGGAATCATCATTGGAGTATTCACGTATGGTTCATACCCACCCTCCGCAGAAACCCTGATGGTCTATTAGCAGCAATATCAGGCCTTAAGCCAGAAGAACCTCCGGTACTGTTGGGCGAGTTTGGGGATTTCCCCTCCACCCCAAACACAGACAGGCTTGTAGAGTCATAGACTCATTCAGGTTGGAAGAGACCCTTGGGATCATTGAGTCCAACCATCAACCCCACTCGACAGCGTTCTCCCCTACACCACATCCCCCAACACCAACATCTAAACGAGTCTGAAACACATTCAGGGATGGTGACTCCACCACCTCCCTGGGCAGCCTTTTCCAGGGTCTGACCACTCTTTCTGGGAAGAATTTTTTCCTTATGTCCAGCCTAAACCTCCCCTGCTGCAGCTTTAACCCATTCCCTCTTGTTCTAGCGCTAATTACCTGTGAGAAGAGACCAGCACCAACCTCTCTACAACGTCCTTTCAAGTAGCTGTAGAGAGTGATGAGGTCTCCCCTCAGCCTCCTCTTCCTCACACTAAACAGTCCCAGCTCCTTCAATCGCTCCTCATCAGATTTATCCTCCAGGCCCTTCACCAGCTTCGTTGCCCTCCTCTGCCCTCGCTCCAGCACCTCACCTTTTAATAGGGAAAGAAACGGCTCTTTGCGGATTTTCGCATCGCCCTTGCTTTCCTGCCAGCTTACTCATTGCTCCGGTGCTGACTCGGACCCGATGGTGAAGTCACAGTCTAACCCTAGTTGTATTTTACCTAAATAGACAGTTTTATGCCCAAACCCTCTGAAGTCCCTCTGGTGCGCATTCCGCCCCGCAGGCTGACCCCGGCGCGCGGGGAAGGCTACCACAGCCAGGACTTCCAAACAAGCTGAAAGAGGTTTGACCTCGGACTTGTTTCAGTGCCACGCTCAGGTAGCGTTCGGGCTCTCAGGACAGAGACACCCAGCTTTCTGAGGCCCTCCCGAAAATACCCGCCATCAGCTCCAATCCCCTGCGCCGTGGACACGGAGCACTGGGATTCGCGCGCCGCACAGGAAAGCACACGGGCAGGCAAGTGCCACTGCTTTGCCTTGAATTCGCTGGGACGCTTCCAAATCACTTAAAACAGGTGCTTTATCTCTGCAGAGCGGCTTAAGCTAAAATCCCGATAGCACTCGCTGCTCCCGCACGGGGTCACGGTCATTAAACATCCACGCCAAAACAACTGTAAGGTGAGATGAGAGTAGCGACGTTCAGCAGATAAACCCCCGCCTCTCCACCCTCTCCAGGAGGATCCATCTGCTTTAAGAGACCAACAGAGCCACAAGGGACAACTCCAAACGCCGTTTAAAAACCAGAAGCTTAAATGAAAACGAGGACTGAGCTTCTGACCTTACTTAGGGTTGTCTTCACCACGTCAAGGCTGGGGTTATTTCCAGGGCAGCGCGTGAGAGCTTTCACTGCAGCTGCTGGAATAGTACTTTGCCCGTGGATTAATGGATGACTCGGGCTTCTCATTCTTACCGGCCTTTACAATTCAGGAGAACACACACAGGATTTCTTCTGAAACAGCTCAAGACAAAAGAAGTAAGCTAACCTCCTGACCTGGAAAATAACCTTACAGAGAAATCCATTCAACGCTGTTGCTCGCTGCCTCTGGCAAAAGGAACAGAAGGATTTCGCAAGAGAACACAATAACTTGTATACTGTTTAGAGGGGAAACGACCACAGTAATGTGCTTCTGATGAATTCACATGGCTAGAAGAGAGAGTCAACCCAACAAGGACCAAGCAGCGATAAAGCGTCGTCAATAAAGACTGAAGAGATTTAAAGCAAAGGGCTTCTGCTGTCCTTACTGGCATTTAAACCGAGGAAAGGCTCAAGTGAGATGGGGAAGCGGCTTTTTAGAAGATAAACCTCTCCCTTCATCACTGGCCTTCTGCTTTCAAACCTCTCCCCAACGGATGTTTTTTCACTCCGGGAGTTCCGAGCAAATACCAAGCCCAAAGGAAAGCGAGATCTGCCCCGGGTTCCCGGGAAAAGCAGAGCTCCCTGCAAAACCTACTGCTGTTCTGAACCTCCTGCCTGCTTATAACTAGGATTTCTAAACTTGGATTCTTATTGCATCTTAAAGAAAAACATCTACGTCAAATCTCAGAGGAAGAAACGGGCTGAGGCAATCCCCATTCAGTCTGAAATGCCTCAGGAAAGCTCTCATCTCATGATTCTTCTCCAGCGCCACGTAGCGTCAAACATGACTCTTTTTTCTAGTCTATTGATTTGCCATTTGCTCCCTCGCTGCTTTGTTGGAAGAGGCACTCGATGTCACCGTCTCTTCATCGGTTCCTCTCGACGCTCAACTAGAACTTTGAATTCAGGGGAGGAGGAAGAGGGAACCGAACGCACCGGGCAGACAGAGGTGCCAGCTCTCAGCTCGCCTGTTCCACGCTCAAAACAGAGCAAATGCTGCCGCCGTCACCTCACAAACGCTTAAAGTCTCAAGAGTTTTCTTCATTTAGGGGAATAGTTCTTATCTTTGCTGTCTTTCCATCCATTCAAATAGAAATCAACCGATGAACATGGGCGCGGGGGGCAGGCTTACAAAACAGATACGAATTACAGACCTATACACAGTCGCTGGGACAAAAATTTAAAAAAAAAAAAAAAAGAAATCACGGTTCAATGTTGCCCCAGCTGTTTAGCGAGACGTGGGAAACGCTCCTCAATTCTAGCAGCACCAGGACATGGGCTGGTCCTTTTCACTGACTACTTACACAAACCGCTGATTAAGATCCATCAGTCAGTCGGCTCAGTCGCCCTCGCCATGGGCAACCCTCACGGGGCTTCTAATCGCCCCGGATGAACCGCGAGCACGCAGATATTCAACTCTCCTTAAATAAAAATCAAAAGACTTCCTGAACGTCAGGCTCACGTGTTACGACTGGAGTATTTAAACCCTACAGGTGGAAAGCCTAAAAAGCACACACATAATACATTAAAATAGGACTGGAAATGTACTTTTTGGTCGTTGTCAGTACTTTTTAGCTTGCTTCTCCAGCCCCTGCTCACAGCATCCCCGTTACCCAGCTTCGAACCAGCTCGGGAATCTTCGCCGTACCTTGCAGCCAGTTCCGTGACCACAGAGCGGGCATTTCAGGCACAGGGGGAATTTCTTCGTACAAGAATTCAGGGAAACGGATCTACAACCAGCCCCTGACGTCTCACAGATCGCTCCGACCTGCACAGGTCAGGCAAACCCGACTTCTGGTGTTGATCCGCACGGGCTGGCACCCGCCGAGCTTCACTGGAACCTCAGGTTTTACTGAATCTGACACCTTAATAATAAAGTGCAGGGTCTTATCTATTTTTCTTCGCAGCTATGTAAAGCTATGTATTTCACGTGATTTAACCACCCATCAGCTCAGGTCATTTGAAAGGTTTTCAAGCATTAGACCAAATTCACAGAAAGGCTTTCCTCGGTTGAGACCGTCATGAAATCTGAACGAAGCACGTACGGTCTGTGGTTCCATCGGGAGCATTTGGTGTAGTTCTAGCTACTACCAACACGTGGTGCAGGATAACATTTCATTTCCCATAAACCAGATCCTGTGACGATATGAAGACACAAACGTCCAAAAAACCTTCTTCTTACACGCAGAGAAGCTTGTGATCGCACACGCAGGCTCCCCAGCCAACCTCTCTGTACCGAATTGTATCCGTGAATGTCTACCCGATACACAAGTACGACTTCTGCTAGCGTAAAAACATGGGGCACACGCCAATCTGGCGTATGCCCCCGCACAAGACGCTACGTGACCACCGAAAACACAAGAAGCAAACGCGTCCACAGTTACCTGAGACGCTGGCTCTTGAGAAGAGTGCCCAAGGACGAGTTTTGAGATCTGGCTGAATAACAGGTAATGGAATTGTGGGTTCCGTCGACGTGAAGAGCACAAAATCAGCAGACAAACGCGCGCACGGCTGCCCACCTGAACGCAGAGTGACCACTGTGACCAAGCTCCGGCGCAGGTCAGTAGCCCCCTCCCAATGCTGCCCAAATCAGAACCTGCCATTTCTTTGGCTCCGCTTGAAGCATGAAGTGGTTTAGCACCAGCCTGGAAGGAAAGTGTATATATCCTCCCCTTCCTTCTCTCTCCCACGCATCCGCAAGGTCCCCCAACTGTCGTAGCAAGACCTGGGGCAAGTGAAGCCACGAGCCCACTCCTGGCCCAGTTCAGACAAAACTCTCCCGTTGCATTTCCTTAATTTCATCCCTGAGTTTATCTTTGTTTTCTTTGAGGAGTAAAGCGTATAAGGAGGAGCATACTTTGTGAATTACCAATTGCCTCTCGCACCTTTCGGATCCTAGCGGTAAATTTCAAGGGGGTTGTTAATTTTACCGCGTTAGCAAAAAGAAGGGCAGAGATTGCGCGAGTGTCCTTCCCCAAACTCTCTTTGCTTTTCCTACGTAATTAAACCCTCCCCCCCAAGTGTCGGATTCGCTCGTTGCACAACTGAGAAGGCCAAAACTGGGAATTTAAGGGGTCAGGAAATGAGGGAAGAAAATCGTCACACGCCTCTCACGGCAGATGTTTCTTTTCTCTCAAGCGGCTGATCCCTTTCAGCAGGTCTGTACAACATGGATGGTACCTGTGGGGCTGGGGAGAGCACCGGTTCTTAAGACGGTAAGGAAAGAACGCGCGTCAGCTTTGTCAAAGTGACGAGCAGGAGACCCAGTTACCGCTCAGGGCCCCTAACTTCAACCAAACCCGGGAAAGCTCTTACAGTCTCCTTGCTAACAGATTTATCTAAGTTCAACAAAACGCGGCCATCAGAAGAATCGCAGAATGGTTGGGGTTGGAAGGGACCTCGGAGGTCACCTTGTCCAACCCACCCGCTCAGGCCGGGCCACCTAGACCCGGCTGCCCAGGACCGTGCCCAGATGGCTGTTGAGTATCTCCGAGGTGGGGGACTCCACCACCTCTCTGAGCAACCTGTTCAGTGCCCCGTCACCCTCACAGCGAACAAAACCTTTCCTGATGCTCGGGATGAACCTCCCGTGTGTCAGCTCCTGCCTGTCGCTACTCGTCCTGGCAGTGGCTACCCCCGAAAAGAGCCTGGCTCCATCTCCTTCCCACCCTCCCTCCAGATACTCACACGCATTGATGAGATCGCCCTGAGCCTTCTCCTGCGGCTGAACAGCCTCCTCACGTTTTGGCTGCGTTACCAAGGATGCAGCAGCGCAAGGTGTTTAGAGAACAACAAACCCACAGCTTCTGAACAAGGGACTCGGCCAGCGCACAGCTGCTTACCTCCAGAGGGACCTGATGTCCTTCCTTGATGCTTCCATTCTTCCGTACCGCTCGGCTCCCGCAGTCAGGAGCTCTGGCTCTAACTCAGGAGCTCTGCCAAGGGACGTGGGGATGATTTAAAAGGTACCTCCTCGGTTGCCGCTGCCAGAAGTGAGCCGTCGCCCCCCAAGAAGGGGCAGAGTGGAAAGCAATGAACAGGAACTCCTTAAAATCACCCCAGCAGGAGCTGCTCGAGGTCAGGAACCCCAGCCCTGCTACTACTTGAGCCCTTCATTTACTGTCCAGGGTTACGTGTGTGAACTTAGTGGTTGCTCTGTTTTGCCAACCGAAACACCTTCCTACATATAACACCACTCTATAAAACAATTCGGGATACCTCAAGTAGGGGAAATTCTACCTAATTCTACCTTAAATCTTCCTGGAAGAGCATCCCACTGATTTTCCTCTCTCTGCTCAAACCTCCCAGCAGGCACAGACACCCGAATGGTTCCGAGGACAGCCCGGCGGTTCCTTCCCGTGCTTTGAGGAGGGTCTGACGGCACCGCTTGCTTTGACGTGTTGCGTCCCGGCCTGCGCTGCCCGCACTTACTCCCTTCAGCTGCTGCAAATGACTCGCCTGCCAGCCCGAACCCCAAAGAAACCAAGTTATGGTTTGGCATCAAGGTAAGCGGTGAACATAAAACGCCCCTCTGCGACAGTGTGCATAAACTCCTTTACACCAGCTACGGTGAAAAAGAAGTAACCGGCATTGAAAACATCCTGAAACATTCTAGACTGACAGTCTCATTTGTCCAATAAAATATTTGTCTTTTTGCCCAAAAGAGCCTCTAAAATAGCAGAAGGAGAAGAGCTGCCGTCACACCTAGTCGCTGGAAGCGAAATCGAGCCCAGGTGGTGGGCCCAGCCCAGAGCCCACAGCAGGCCGTTGACTCCCCTGGACTTTGACTTCGCTCTCCTGATTGCTTTTAAAAGCTTTTAAAAGGCTTTTAAAAGGTCTCTTCAGTCTGGAAAAAAGACGGCTGAGGGGGGATCTTATCAATGCTTATAAATACTTAAAGGGTGGGTGTCAGGAGGATGGGGCCAGGCTCTTTTCAGTGGTGCCCGGGGCCAGGACAAGAGGCAATGGGCACAAACTTGAGCATAAGAAGTTCCACCTAAACATGAGGAGGAACTTCTTTACCCTGAGGGTGGCAGAGCCCTGGCACAGGCTGCCCAGAGAGGTGGTGGAGTCTCCAACTCTGGAGACATTCCAACCCCGCCTGGACGCGTTCCTGTGTAACCTGCTCTGGGTGACCCTGCTGTGGCAGGGGGGTTGGACTAGATGATCTCCAGAGGTCCCTTCCAACCCTATGGTTCTATGATTCTATGATTGCTTTTAAGTGCTGACAGCGCGGTGATGTTCTATTCTCATTTTTATTTGTGCTATAGCGTCATTCCCAGTCCTGCTCTTGTCCCAGCCCAGCGTCCTCACCTTTTTTTTTTTCCAGCCAGGCTTTCGCTGATGTTATCCATCTGCGCTTCCGCTCGCCTCCAGCTGGCCCACCCCAGCTCCCTGCCCGCCCCGCGCGAGTCAGCACCTCGCCGCTTACCTGCCGCTCCATTTCACGTGGCTCCCCCAAAGAGCGCTCGAGTTATTTAGCTTAATTCCGCTCCACCTCTACCGAAGCATTTTTTTTATGCGGTGCTACAGAAGGACAGATCCTCAGTGCGGTTCCGTGGAAAAGGACGGATTGCTACCAGGCGAGCATCCCGCCTCACCAAGGAGTTAAGTACATCAAAGGGATATCTCCAACACTCTGGAAAAAGATGGATACAGGATGTTGTCGCAGCAAGAAGAACAAAAGGCGAAGAGGCACCGAGTGAAAAGTACGGAAGGAAAGAAGACTTCTAACGAACTTTAGTCAGTTAAAAAAAGGTAGAGCCCAAGCTGGCACATCTGGAAAACCTCCTGCTGCGTGCTGCGCCCCCTGGCTAAAAGACCCTTGGTCTCACTGATGAGGTGAGCAACCTTTCACTGCTTATTTAAAAAAAAAAAAATCTCTTTTTAAAGTCAGCAGCTCTCCTGCCAACGCGGGGTGTGTTTTTCCCAAACCGTTAGAGCAGAGCCGGGGCCCTCCTCTTCCTGCAGGTTCAGGTGTTGCCTGCCGTCTGCCATTAATAGAAAAAAGCTCTTTGTTTGTTTGGCTTTTTAATAAAAATACAGACTTTCTAGAGTCCTCTAAAATGAATACTCGGTCTAGGAATATATTTTACAACAAGGACAATGTTAGTATCTAGGAAAATATTTTTCCAATATCTCCCAGTGACTGTAAAACTTCAAAACACATGTACAGAAGCCCCAGAGCTCCAACATTTGTCTGAGGTAACGATTTTTGCCTTCGACATCTTTTTAGGGGTAAACTCGTTTGTGTTCGTTATTTGGAGTTGGAGAGGTCTCTGTCTCACATTAGGGGTGGCCGTTACCCACATTCCTGTTCATCCCTTGCCATGCACCGCTGCCAACCTTAATTCTTCACTCCTTTTCCCAGTCCTCTTTTCCACTGGGTTTCACATCCATGTGGGCTCTTGTCCGGGCATTAACAGGGAGAAAACGCAGACGCACAAAACGGTTCTCTGGATATATTATTTTTTTTCCTTTTCCATGGGAGTTATTAGGGCAGGCTCCCGTCCCGCAGGGGAAGGTACAGGGAGGGAAGGAGAAGGGGAAAGCGGGGGCAACGCTGGGGCAGTTATTACCGGAGGGATTGTTCTGCCCAACTGTCCCTTTTTTGGGGGCGGGCGGCAGCGGGGAGCAACGCGCGCCACAACAAAGCAACCAAGACCGCCGCGTTGTAAGAACTCACCGGCGAGACAAGCAATTCGCTTCCCTGTGTCTAAAGTTAGCAGAAAAAAAGATCTTGGGCCTTACTCTGTCGTTGAACCGATTTGACAGCATACGCTTTTGTCTAAGAATAAAGGTAGAGAAGATCTGTCACTGTGGCCTAAATTTTGAAGTTCTTCGTCTTCACAACTGCCACCAGTTACTAGAAGTCATCATATAGGCTACTAAGACCTCTTGAAAATAGACAAAATGGAAGATAAATGATTGAAAAGTGCCAAGAATTTTAATTTTTTCTAATTTACTATAGCAACAAGACTTCTTTTACCACTGGGTATACGTATGTGCTTCCTTTTGGTTTTGTTTTTGGCCTTGCTGTCCAATTTTAACAGAATTTGACAAATGGGTGGAGATCTCCAAGATAACCGGGTTCCTGCCAATTTAGCCACATCGGCAGGAAGGTAAAGGACAAGACTCTCCAAGTGTCCTAAAAGAAAAGCTGCAACACGGCCCTCGCTGGGGAAAAAGTCCTAAAAATGCCACCTATCCTGAAAAAGCTTCGGTTCAAGCGTTATCTTCTCAGCCTCCAAAAAAAATTGGTCTATTGGTGAGACACAAATCTGTTGGAAAACGCGGCTCGTGGTGCTCGCAGAAGTAGGCCTTCAGGGATAGATTTGCCGACAGCACAACTGGCGAGGGACGTTTCCCTGCGGCCGCGATCCACGTGCTCCTCACCGCCGAGGAGCGCTTCCAACTGCCCCGAGACCTCAGTGCAGCCCCCGTCGTGACACGTACACACACCTCCCTTTTTCACCTCTGCTCCCAGATTTAGTCATTACCTCTCCCCTGAGCACAAGAACAACCTCCTTTAAGGAAAAGAAATAGCCCAACTAACAACGGCGCGGTTGCTTCATGTAGATCCAGACGCAGATTTTAGAGCCCCGCCCCCCGACTGGGGTCAGGAGCACGCTGCTAATTTTAAACAAACTTTAGAATTCGGGGATTTCATCCCGCCCTCGCTGTACGCCCTCACTGCTCAGAGTAGTGTGTAACGGGAGTTTAGAAAACCACGATCTCGGTTTTCTCAATAACACTGATTTATCTTCCTTGCAAGAATCAGAATCAGCTGCTTCTTCAAAATGGTCGAGAAAATAGCTGAGTTACTGAGCACTCGTAAAGGAACCAAACATTCGGATTGTTGCTTTCAGTTGCTTAGGGGGAAAGCTCGGGAACGAGCCGAAAAAGAGGAGTGTCTGCTGCCTCGGGAAGTATCTCTCTGCTTTTCTCTTCAACACTTGTGTTTCTTCTGTGTAGCTGAAGAACAGATAAGAGAAATCACTGGCCACTTGAGCGCCTCGCTGCTGGGGGAGGAGGCTGAGGAACAGGAACGACTCGACCCATCTGCCTCTCGTGCTCCGGAGAATGACACCCATGGATTTGCATTCCTTCACATCTCTTCTGGTTTAGCACCTAACAAAAAGGCAGGACAAAGTCCTCCCCTTGGCTGTCACCTTCACAAAACCTGCGCGTTAGGTTCTGTCCGTAAAAGACAGGCACAATTATTTTCCTGGGCCTGGCTGTGGCGTCTTTTTGCATTCCCACAGCACAGGCAGCGAGGCCAAAGCTTGCTCCTGACAAAGACGACAGACATAAACAATTCAAATGCTGGAGTCAAACACTTAAAGGAATTAGTCAAGTTGCACTTTCTCATTGATCTTCAGAAGGTCTTTCTCCTTACACTCTCTTCCCTGGAAGAATACATACTACTTTTAGCAGACAAAATGAAAATGCTGTTAATCTCACTTAAAAAAAAACCCCAATAACAAGAAGCCGATAAAAATGCCCAGTGGAAGCTGTCTGATTGACTGCTGCTACAAAGATTCCTTCCTAGTTTTCTCCCCTCTGTTCTGAAATCTCGATTTGAGCTGCTTCTCCTGAAGGCAGCAAAGCCAAGCCACGTTCAATGCCGTCAGCCCCCACGTATCCCATATCCTTGCTTTTCCGTGGGAGAAATCTATGCCTTTTAAGGATGAAAAACATTGGGGTTTTTATTGCCTCAACACACACACGCAAACCTAACAATAACCTTAACAACAACAAAAGATGCTCCTTGCGTGCGCTACCTGTGGGAACGTCTGTTCCCAGCTCTCCCTACCAGCTAGGGATTTCACAGCAACAGCCTGAATCTGACCGAGAACTGAATTTAGGAGCCAAGACTGACGTTTCCGTAGCTATTTAAACAAATTAAAACATTTTTTTTTTTTTGAGCCATGGTGTGCTTTCCCACACAGTCATCGCAGCGATACCTACGTTGAGGTACCGAAGAGGAAAATGCCCATCCGGCGTTGAGCTGTGGTCCGTGGGAGGTCCGAGGCAGGTGCTCCCCCGGGCTTTGGGGGGCTCCCGGCACACACAGCTCAGCAGGCCACCGCAGAGCAGACAGAACCACCAGCTCCTCGCTGTCCTGCTGTTGATGTTGGCTGTCAGGCCACCGTGAAACGCGCTCCACGGGGAAGTCTAATATTTGAACTTTTCGCTCTTATTTCATTTTATGAGACAGCAGCCAGCGCAGGTCAGCTCTGTAAAACAAAGCCTGAGCTAAAACCTCGAAATGCTGGCAGTCAGAAAGCAGCGTTTACACTCCACTCCTCGTCCAGGGATGGACCTTCCCATCAGACTTGCCTTTTTTAAGTGATTGTTTCTGATGGACGATTCCGACCGTGCTGGCTACGCAGGTGGAGAGCGTGAGATGTTTCGGGTGAGGCCATAAGCGCACAGTGTCCACACAGGAGGGATCGGCAGATCTGTCTGGGCTTTGCCGTAATTCCTGCTGTACCTGCACGACCGCAGGGCAGAGCTGGCCGGGTTTTGGAGCCTCACTTACTCCACTCATGGGAACACGGGCTGGAAGAACCTGGTGTGAGGCTCAAACGATGCCAGGGCAAGGTGTTCACTAATGCAAGGCGTACAGATGCCCGGCGGCAAGGCCTCCGTTCTGGAGGGATAAAGTAAAATCAATATTCGTAACTACAGTTTGGGACACCAGAAAGAAAGCTGAAATCCGAGCTCTTTGCCATAGACGGTTATTTCAAAACAGGCACCTGAAATCAGAAGGCACTTTGGATAACCTCGGGAGACATGCCTAACACTTCCATGATATAATTTAAGCCAAGCACTTGTATTTTACTGAAGCGATGTCACCACAGGCACAAAAACACCTCCCAGATGAAAACTACGAAGACTCAGTTTTGGCTACGCAGGTACACGTTGAATAATAACTTTGGATTAAACGCTAGAGGTACTCCCTGTGATACAGATAACCCAGATGACCCCTAAAATACTTGCCAGAAGTTTTCCTTGGGCATCTATGGAGTCCCGTGCTACAGCAAAAAAACCTTAGGCACATGAAGAACGTGGAACACAAGCACTGCCGTGCTCGTGCTCGGATTTTGTTTAGCTCCTCGAGCGCTCTGCGGGGACAGGCCTAACCCAGTTTGTGCACACACCATTGGAGTTCCACACCTAAGAGCAGGAAGTGAGAAAAACGACTGATTTAACTGTTAACCGTTCTAAAAGACACTGCCTTAAAGCTATAATGTCGGGTCTGAGATCAAACAAACCCAACAGGATTCTGGATTTGCGCCCAGCAGCTGACGCCGGTAAGACGTGGGAGGACAGAGCTGCAAACCGTCATGCCCGAACCAGGACCCACAAGGGCATAAAGAAATACACTGCAGAATTTGGGTGAGGGATGGCTCTAGACTGGAAGCTCAACATTTCAGCGCGGGATCAAGATCACTCTGTGTAAAAGCGATGGCTTTTGTGTCTGTTCGTCCTTTAATGGCAAGTTAAAGATGTTTGTCTGGCAAGTCACCTGTAACTTCAAGTCCTGACATTCCTTCATCCATCACTTAGTAAATCTCTGGTGGTTCTCAATTTTTCGCAGACCGCGGGCTTTTAAATATTTACCCTGCGTTTTTTAATATCCTGACGTGAAGCTGTTCATTACCAAACGCAGCTCCTGGCCCCGTCCGATGACTGCTGCCAGGCTGGAGAGCCGAAGGCGGGATTCCCCCGGCCCTGCGCTCCCCGGGTGGGTGCACAAACCCGCGCTGGGAAGAGTCTTACCGAGTTTAAATCCTGTCCTAGGGATTTCCTAATTAAACTCAGGCTCCAGATTGATCAGACTATTTTTAAAAACGAGATGGATTTTTTTTTTTTTTTTTTAAATTTCAATACCGGTTAAAACTCTTTCTTAGAATTAAATCCTAATTTAGGGTTCCAGTTCAGCAAGAAGGAGTTGAAACAAAAATGCAAGCGTAGGCCCACGTGCCCAGAAGTGATGCTTTTTAATATTCTATTGCCTCAAGTTCTGAGGAAATTTACAGCTACCTTTCCAGGAAATTAGTTTTCATCACTTAAGAGCAAAGCCGCACACACACGCACTACGATATGCTCTGCACTTTGAAATAGGACGTGGCAGATACTCTAGGTATAATCACAACGTCGGGTGCAGTCCAATCTACGAAATGAAAACTACCGCAACATATCTGGTGCCAAGACTGTGACTTATGAAAATCCTGAGTGGAAAACACTGATTTTTGCAAAGTAGTTCATGAGTGTGGCGGCTGAAGGAGGGCGTCTCGGCAGAGCCTTCTTTTCAAAGACGAATGCTGCCGGTTCACGCTGCCGTCACAGCCAGACCCTCGTGCTGGCCGAAGGCAGGAGGGTCTGACACAAGACTCGGGTTTTGTGGCTTAAAGCAAGCTCAGGAAGGGATGCGTATCAGCTTACGGGGACAACCACTGACTTAGGTGACCCAAAAGTCCGTGCACGGAGCAGACAACACTCACAGGGTGGGTTTGCTGCTGCTACGTACCTTACAATTTCCCAGGGACATCAACGCAGAAAGATATTGGGCTAGTCCTGTCTTTAAAAATAAAATTTAAAAAAATCTAAAAATCAGAGCCTAACGTTATTATCCAAAGGAGCTAAGTATTCTTTACTTCTCACCAAACGAAAGATTATTTAAAGCACCTAATTTGCAGCTGCTTCTGCAAATGGTGCCCATGAAGGCACTCCATTATTGGGGTGTCCTGACGCACACAAGGGATGGAACGAGCGCAGTGCCGAGTGGGGGCCCGTCACCATAAAACTCCGGAGAGGAAAAGAGCCTCTCTTCCCAACTGAAGGGACTTGAGGAAATTCCTTTAAAACTTCCACGTATTTGAGAGGGCACAGAAAGATGTTTTCTTGGAGGAAGTGGCCTACAAGTGAAACGTGGACTCACACAGGCCAATCTGAAGCTCTCCGGCATGTCAATAAGGCAACTGCCATGGGTGCCCGCGGGATGCTGGTTACGATACGGAGACAACCGGGTTTGTAAACGTCCTCTTTAATCCCTCGGCAGATTCCAGCTCTGTTACATGCTACCCTGCAGTGCTCCCGTTAGAGTTAAGGGGATGAAGCACGTACACAGGGTGACCGAAACGCCAAATGCAGAGAAAACCCCGCTCGAAAAGCCACGCTTCGGCATACTTCGACTGCTCATACTAACAAATCCAGATGTTACTGCCGGATTTGATCCTTGCTGGGTACACCATCCTGCTGGTACTGTTTTAACTGTGGTTTGCTACTTGGAACTGGGACTGGTTCATGCTGAAGAATGTCGTCTTGAACGAAGACGCTGCATTTTAAGTGGATGCCTCTGTTTGGAAAGCAAAGCTTCAGCAAATAAGGCAAGTGACAGAACGGAGAAGCACTTACCAAACGGCTGCATCGACCAGACGGCGGCAGGAAGGAGCGGCACAGCTGGGAACAGCCACAACACAGAGTAAATACGAAACCTCTTTGGGCTGTTCGACACTGTGGTCTGGTCCTGGAGGCAGTTAATAAACCCAAGGGCCGGGAATGCATCATCCAAGCTCTGACCCCAGCTAAGTATAATTATTTGAACAATACCAATTGGAAAGACATTTAATCTAGAAGAGTTCTGTATGAGATAGAGATTCATAGTTCATAAAGCATTTGCTCTACAACGAACGGACTTTGCTTTCTCAAAGGCACTGTAATTATCAGCTTCAAGCAGCTTTTCCACGGAGAGATGACGCTATTTAACCTACCCGGCAGCACGCTACATTCAAACACAAAAATCGAAAGGCATTATTATATCTGTCTGCACCTTTATTCCTTCCCGTACTTTTGTACATCACTTGAATCAATCCCTTCAAGAGATACCATTTTTTAGGACGGTGTGAAATATAATTGAAGAAACCCCTCCATTAACTCGTTACGGTTCAACAAATATATCGGTTCTGTACAAAACAGTACTTAAAGAAAATGAAACAAATGAGTTTTTCTAGATAGCCTTAATACCTCAAAATTGCGTCAAACAATTGCACAGTAAAAAGGCATTGCTTAAGGACTTTTAAGACAGACACTTAAAATACACTCCACTTGAAATGTTTAAAACTGCATTCTGATCCCATTAACTCCATTTCACGTCTCTTTAACCCCATTAAATTCAGGGCAGTTATTCCATCGGTAGGAAGAGATTGCGCCCACCTTTTTATTCAGTTGGAGTTTCAAGCTCCGGGCTCCGACGGGTTCATCCCTGGGACCAAGTCATCTGGGAGAGAGGCAGAACCCAGATGAGCGGAAGGTGGGTGTTCAGTCTGGACAAACCCACGCGCCAGCGTCTGCGTTACCCCAGGAGAGACAGAAGACGGGGCTGCGAAAAGCTACAGAGCTGCTCCGTAGAGCTGTACCCCTTTTCCCAAGGCAGTGCCCGAACCACCGGCGCGACGCACACGGAACCCATCCGGACACGCACCTGACCCACAGCTCACCAAATCTGGGCGGTTCCTCTCTCTTCTCCCCTTCTGTTTCTGCTTCACGGGTGATGCTGCGGGGTTCTGCGCCGACACCAGCGTCTGCTCCCGCAGGTCAGCCCTCGCAGCCATTTCACCGTTCCATGATGCGCTTTTTCAGACACAATAGATACATACTATATCCTTTAAAAACAGGGCACCCAAGAAATTAAAAATCTGTTCCGGTCTGCCACTATGCTACCAGAGATACAGACAAATGTATGGGAATGTTAGTCCCAGAGGAAAAAAAAAAATTACTGTAACATAGCTACTGTGCAGAAATAATATTGTTTATTAGTAAAAACCTTACAATGAACAAAACATAACTAATGGAGTGTCCTACAAAAAGGGTCTTCTACCCAATCCTGGACTCGGACAAAATAACGCAGAGCTTTACCTAGCTGCCATTGCTACTCCTACATCAGGGCCAAGTGAAACCCAAGTCACTCGTGTTTGCAGAGCAGAAGAAAACATGCAGAATGGCACAAAGAAATAAATAAACCACAGCAGGATGCACCGGTACAGATTAAACCTCCCACAGGAAAAGGAATTGGTCAGTCCATAGCGGAACAAGAACTCCTCTGGTGCCACCGAGAAATGCGTGCCCTCAGTACCTCCTCGACAGGCCGCTCGAGTCCACTTTGCGATGTATTTAAGCACTTGGTTGGTTGATTCTGTGCATATAAATATCTATCGGTGCTAAAGACAGGCTTTGCTCTCACTCGGGAGACACACTGACTTCAAGCTGACCCTCCCAACACCCCTCTCCCTACTCCGCACAGCAGCTCCCCTTTTACTTTCCCCCCTTGCCCCTGACACCAATGGATCTGAAGACAGAGGGAAACATTTCAATACCACTTACTAATTAGCACACGTTGTGCAACTGGCTTTGACAAGAGCGCGCTGGCTGAGAAGGGCCTAGTATTTGCTACAGTCTCCCACTGCGAGAGACGGATTATTTGGCTGTTTAAAAAGCTTGGGTTTGTTTTCCTGTTGGTCAAAAGACAACGTTTGACACGATCAGTAGGAGCAATCCTTTGGGTTCTGTGTCCTCGTCTGCTAACAAAGCACCAGCTAAAGCTTTCAACCCCTCCTGTAGGTCATTCAAGCGTCGGCTCTTTCTAGGAAACAAACTGGGAAGGTATTCCGAATTTAACACTGCCAACTCTACGGGGGTTGTTTTCTTCAGGAAGGACCGAGTAGCCAAACATCCTCACATAGAAAGATATGAATGTGTGGAATTTAAGAGAAAACCTGCATTGACTTACTCCTTACCAACAGTTAGATGTCCCCCGGAGGCTCCAGCAACCCACAGGTGAACATAAATTGAGTTTTATGATGACCACTTTGCAAATTGTCACCCAGGAGAAAACACAAGGAAGCAGCACGAAACAACGATATTCTGCACAGAATGAGCAAATCGGACTTACCGAGAAGTAAATGATAACTTCCTTGTTTAGAAAACAAGAAATGCGGCTTCCATGTTAAATTCTGAATTGAAAAATTGCTCTACCCAACGACCCTACATGGCAAGTCACCTGAATTTGCACGCGGGTGCCTGGTTTCAAAAGGATTAGTTCCCTTCCCAGCTTTTATATCCAGCTCTTTATTCGTCTCCGAGTCACAGTAAATCACCAGCTGGATGCCATCAATGTATGCGGTGTGTAAAACGCCATAAAACAGAGAAGGCAAAACCTCGCGGATTTTGCAAGGAAGGAGGTGCCAGAAGACTCATACCTGCGGGCAGGGACATGGTGCCAGGACATCAGGAGTAGGTTCCAGGGCACCGTTCCCACTCCCAGCGAGCGCTGCGCAGTACCAGGGGTACATCACCCTTTCGAATCGCTTATCGGTGGCTGAAAAACAGACAAAGAACCAGGGATTAAGTTTACGTATCATCTTTTAACAACACCTTCTAATTTTGAGAGGGACGCAATAGCAATGAGCATTTGAGAATCGCAGCTTTGAGCGTAATGAGGAAAGGGACTGGTTTGATTTACAGCTATATGACTTATTGCCACATCTGGCAATATAAGACTAGGGAATTTTATGGGGAAGGAAATGCCACTTGATGCTTTTATAATTAAAGCAGACAGTATATAGATAGTTTACACAAAGCGACTATTTTCTTTGGGAACATTTACCTAACAGCTTGTGCCGGGAACAGTGGGGAGACTGCATTCAAAATCACAATCCAGACTGCGCCGGACCTTCGCTTCTGTGCTTTCCATCATCCTGAACGGTGCACAGCGGAGACCGAGATATGATTTTAAATTCCCACTGCTCACCTGCGTGAAATCATTACAGGAAGAAAAGTGGGGTTTTTTAGAAGGAATAACGAGACCAAAGGTTTCCGAGAGTATGTGTCCACGGAGGCTGATTTACTGAAGGAATACGAAATCTTTCACGTAGTTGCTAATTGCATCTTACAGCTGGAGGAAGTTTTTAACAGAGCGAGGGCCGTACCTCCAGGGGAAGCCGGGAAAGCCAGGAAACTTGTCCCACTGGGAGCGGCTTTGCTCACAGCGCCTTCAAAACCCTGGCCCCAGAGGTATTTGCTGAGCCCTGGAGGACGCAGCCACAAGTTCCGTACAAAACCGAACAGAACATGCCAGGAACCCACTTGCCACTACTTCGGCCCAAGTTGAGTTCGCTTCCATCCACGCACGAAGACGAAATTCGTCTCTCGCCATCCAAGCGCAAAATGAAGTTCTTCTCTTCGCTCTGTCCTCTTGAACGAACTGGATGAAACAGAAACATTTTCCGATCATTGCTCATCCAAACAGCCATTTGTTTGTAGGTTTACGAACTGTTGTTGTACCGTCACAGAACGGTTTCTCCTGCAAAAAACAGATTGAGATCACTGTGAAGAGTAACACATGATCATGACAAGACAAGCATTTAATCTGGCTTGAAAAAGGCAGAGATACTTAGTTAGAAGTTAAGAATCTAAATGTGAAGGTGAAAATAAAAAGTCCATAGAAAAATGCAAACTAAGACAAAGACAGCTGGTATTTCCCAAATACTGAAAATCCCAAAAGTGAATATATTCAAAAAGTCTGAGCAGCCTCTACAGCAACATCTCCGATTCTTGGGCAGGATTTTCTTAAGCCTTCAACGTTTGACTGTATTCAGATTCCACCACAACGCAGACGTTGTGTCAGCAACTCCAAACCAAAAGAGACTAGGCAAGGCAGAACCAGCCTGGGTGCTCCTGTACCACGACAGCCAAAGACTCTGAAATACGGGCTATTTTTCTCAGGGTCTGCTTATGGCAGTATCAGACTACGGCAAGATGGGACTATTAATGGCAATGGTGGACTTTCTTCATTCTCATTCATCTGGCAAAGGCTCGCTTGCTCTTAAGGATATGTTATATTGGGTTTAGCTGCAGCTTAATCCAGAGTGAACGGAACGTTTAATGATAAATTCATGCCATTCAAATCGGACGTCACTCAAAAAAATTCACGATGCCGTCACGATTTCCACTACCTAAGCAGCTCTGAACTTTGAAGAAGAGAAGGGCTGTATACGCAAGACTGGGTGAGGTGACAAGACAACGCGAGGCTCAGGGCGGCGCGGGGAGGCTGGCAGTGCTGGTGCTATTCCTGTGAAGGATGACGGCGTTCCTGGTTTTCGACGTTTCGCTCTCCCGACTCACCGAAAGTTCGCCGGCAGTCGCACACCAACCCTCGGAGCTCTGTGTTAACGCACTACGTGACTCAGGTAAGAGACAGACCTTTCTATCAATTCCGATTTTACACCACCGAAGGATGGATTCCAGCCAACTCCCGCCACATGCTACGTTTTGGGGTGCCCCCCTCCCCCCCCGCATTGGGATGGTTACTTCAGAAATCCTTTCCTTAGCTCTGCAAAACTAGATCAGTCAAACTAGCTCGTAAAAAATTCAAGAGAACACCACTTTGAGCAATTCCCAGCTCCTTTTCCCCCATTGCCGCATTCCTGGTTTCCGATAAGACACCGATAGCTGAATCTGATGGCCTCAATCCAGGAAGCTTGAGCAAGTTCCGGCTCTTTTTCTAATTGACTGACCTCCTCCAGCCTCCCGAGGTCAATTTTACCAGGCACGCACTGGGGTAATGAGTAGCCACAAACCCCAGGCAGCCCCTGCCTCTGCCAGGACAACGCCAGCAGAATCAATGCAATCCCGCACTCCGGACTAACAGCGGGGAGCTGCTCCCGCTCCTTCCTTTCCACCAGACACGGGCACGGCTCCTCTCTCCTTCCCGTGGCCAGCAATCATTTCTTCTCTCAGGTTAGTCGTTTGAGAGAAAAGCCCCAACCCTCCCATCGAGACAGAACAACGGGAAGCAGTGACAGTCCCACAGAATTTCTTCTTCCCAAAGAAAGGCACAGACCAGAAAATGGATTTTTTTCTGTTTTCTGTCGGGGCGGGACGCGAGACAACTCCTGCTGCACAGAGCCCAGGACGATGCCGATAGCAGCCTCCCTTTGCAAGAAGGGGTTGAAGCATGGAAAAGGGACAAAGATTAACATGCTTTTACTGTCCTACACGTGACGTAAATATTCTGCAATATAACACAGCAAAGGGCTTTCTCTCCCAAGGGAACACGTCTCTATGGCCCTTCTACAGCAGCCGTAAGCCAATTTCACATGTCCCACCCCTAACTCCCACCCCACTAACAACACGAGATCACGTATATTAAACGATTTGTATCCCTGATTAACACAAACTCATAAACTGCCAAGCTGAATCACGTAACTTACGTTCTGGGTCCTCTACCCATGTTCGCTGCTGCTAAAATTGAGCACCGTGTACTCCAGACAAAGACGACAGCCGCCCGTCAACACACATACCGCAGAGGTCACTTAGGCGTTCCCTACAGCGAGACCGAGCTGCCGTCCGCACCGCGGCGTTACGGACATGGTTAGTAAGCACCAAAACATGTAACCCACTAGAAAACCAAACCTCAGCATTTCCTTTTATTAGCTGATGCTTGAGTCAGCTCCTGAGCATCCCACAGAAGTTTAGTCAGCATCCGTCCAAAGCCCGTTGTCCTTTCTCTCTGTCAGGTATGTCTTCGTTCTCATCACCTACGAAAGGATGGAAGAACCAAAAAGTAAGTATTGATCACTTTATACATAATCACGTGCATCCCAAATAGTATTTACCCTTCCAGACTAGGCAGGTAACCTCTGGGTTATCCTCTCCCCGCCTCGCTCTCCGGCTGCATCCCAGGAATAGGGCACAGCAGCAGCCTCTGCAGGTTCCATTGGTTTTTGGATTTGGTAGCTCCTGTCCCCCTCGCTCCTCCTGGCCACGCTCTGGAGCTGAGCGTAGACCTCAGCTGCGGCGATGGTCTCGGAGCCTGGGGGGTCGCGGCATTAAACACAGCCAGGGAAACATTATTCCTCCATTAATACGTTAATGACTGTCCCGATCGCTATTTCGCAAGGGATAACAGAACTGCCACCTCCCTTCTCCCGCTGCAATAATCCTGTCATCAGCCTTCAATTTTGACAGCTCCTGCAAAGTGTTATTGCTCTGTAAAAATCAAGTGTACTCCTGCTGCTGTTATCTGATAATTATCATCAGTTGTGGAAAAATACCAATTGGTGGGAAAATATTACGCTACCTAAGTATAAACGTATCTAAGAAGGTCCCCGAGGAGCGGTACCGTGAGCTTGTGTCCCGCAGAGGAGCGTCAGCCTTCCCTTCCCGCGGTGAGAACGACGTCCCGAAATCCCGCGGTGGAAGGTTTCGCTCTCCGATTCCATCTTGTTCATTTCCTTATATTTCAGCCTGCAAAAAAAATAAAACCTGGTCCATGTATTACAACTCCCACGATTTTTGAACACTGGTGTCTCCCAGAGGCACAGGAGTTTACTTTCAGTTTGCTGAGCACGGCTTTGTCCTTAAAGCCCAGCCCACGGACTAAGGTGAGGACGTACCCGAAACAGCTCACTCTGGGCCCTTCAGAATGTTCAAGTCAAGAAACGACTCGGTGGTTGTTTCGTAAATGAAAAAAAAAAAATAACCCTTGACAGTTTTCTCCCCCTCATTCCTACACCCAGCAATTCTCCTTCTGCCTCCATCCCTTGGATGCTGCCGCTGCCCGCCCCGGCACAGCACCACTGCGGCTCCGAAAGCCCCTGCCAGAGCGCAGCTGTCGGTCATGAGCAAGGAGAATGTACCGAATTCCACGTTCGGTTTGGGGAATCTGTCTTTGTCTGGTTCAAGGCATTACAAAATTTTCTCCAACAAAAATATCTACTTGTGTGTTTTCTATTAAAATTAGTTGTATGTTTCTCCAATGCAAGACGTAATGAAGTCAGTCAAAAGCACGAGCCAGTGAATGGTCTCCAGCACGTTCATCTTTTTCCTTTATGGAATTAGTTAAAATAATTATACTCACCGATTCCTTAAAATCTTTTTCTAATAAACGGACTAATTCTGGTGCAATGCATTTCAGTTTACAATCCTGTAAAACGTCTTCTTTTTTCCATTTTGGAAGAACTAAGAATAGGCAATGTGTTTAAGCACAGTAAAAATGAATTAAAAAAAATATCAGAAGAAACAGCAAAGCAGGACACGTGGATGCACGCAGCAGTTTCCTTGCCACTCTTGGTAGGGTGATTCTGTTAGCACTGGTGACTGATCACACACTATCTGTATATGCCGCCTTTTAACCAAGGTAAGTGCATTTTGCCACAAATGCGACGGTCTCCGGTGACCTGCCATCAAAGAAATCAAATCTACGGCTGCCGGCCACGGGCCAGGTAAACTCGAACCATGTGACAAGGCCCCTTCCGCATTTTACTGCTTCTTTTTTTTACCCCAGGTTTATGTAAAAAAAAAAAATGCTTTGCACATCTCCCAGTTCCAGCCCGCTTTAGTGGAAGAAATGTGGTTTTTCACCAGCATAGTTCACCAAAAAAGGTAATTTTTAAATTAAGAATTATTTTATTATTCTATATTATTCGTATATTGAATATATTATATGTAATTTGATGAACTGCGATTAATGTTATCATTACGTTTAATTGCTGAACTGGAATTACGCACATGAGTTAAGATGAGTGAGAAGTTCAACATTATTGCGCTTTTGACAGCCGTCTCGCCATAAAACAGTACAACAGTAAATACGACAGGAATTGGTACGTGTGTTACAACACCCAGCTGCTCTAAATCAAGACAAATTCATTGACTTTAACAGAGCGATGATAATATATATTATTTGGGTGATAGTTTCTACTGTTTGAGAAGAAATTATCGTTGGGTTATTGTTTCACGTCTTTCATATCCTCCTAACGCAATAGTTTTCACCCTGGCGTTATGTACGTTCATGTGGCATTTCTCCAGCATTTCCCACTTTGCTGGTGCGAAGGACACGACTGAAATCACACCACAGCAGAGAGCCAAAGAATTACTGCCAACATGCATCGTGTCCCCAGCACAGGCTGAGATACGCATCCACGCTTGGAAGACATCAGCCTCGGCAGCTCCTGCGACACTCGCTGCTGTTCCTGGGCTGACGGAACGAGAGGGCAAACGCTGTATTTAAACATCAGGACTCCTAAAAACCATTCCTGAAGTTCCACTACTACACTAGCCTTTTACCTTGACTTTCACCTGGCGTTCGATAAAAAGCAACAAGTAAATGTCCAAATTTTATGCTACACAAAACTTTTGTGTTGCCCCAATCCCAGAGAAAGAGTCACAATCACGTGTGGGGCCACCGTGCGACCCCCTTCCTGGGCAGCAGTAAAGGCCTGACAATATGAGGGCACTTTCTCCAGCCCTACACTGAACACCTCCATCAAACACCAAACGTCATCCTTTTTCCTGCTGACCTACGGAGTCAGCGTTGGTGGGACACGGGCAGGAGAGCAGAAATTCCAGAGGCGGGGGATGGCGGATCAATGACAGACACTCTTGCAGGCAGGTCTCAGCTGTTCGGTAGGACCGTCGTGGTGAGGGCAGGCATTTGCAGTCTAACCACAAACAGCCAGTCGAAAGACCGCAAGGCCAAGAGGTGCTGACTCAAGAGGAACCGCTGTCTGGACTGGCAGAGGGCAGTCTAGAAGCTGGAATCAGCATTTGTTTTCAAAAAATCCTCGTTGTATCTCAGTTCCCATTTGTGTGCGCTTACCTTCAACAACTTCCCTCATGTAGAGAAGGAACATCAAGGAGTCAAATCCCTATAGGAAGACCCAGGGGAAAAAAGGCAAGTTTTTGAGCATTATAAATACAGTTAGCATTATAATTTCAACATCACTCTTGGAGGCTTAGCAAAGAAACTGAACAAATAGGGTGGACGAGTTGAAATTTCATCAAACTCAGCACTTAAAAGACCTTACAAGAGACAGAGCCACCAACCACCACAACTGTCTGGGGACTCACTGAAAGCAATTAGTTCAGCTCGTTGAAAAAAATTCTTTCATTCCTGCCAGGTCCCACAAGGTTTTTGACAGCATCGTACGGTCAGCACTGCTGAAGAGTACTCCAAAAATCTAGTGACCGTCTCAAAGAACACGGCACTGCTCGCGAGTCCTCGTCCACCCCTCCTCAAATAATCGGTGATGGTTACAGAACTTGAGGGCGCCTGATCCCGTCAGGGTCCATCAGCTGCCGCTTCCCCAGTCGTCTTTCCAAGAAATAAGAGGGCACAGAGAAGGCAGAGTAAGCAGGAATATTACCCTCTAGGAGAAGGTTTCCCTGCAAGAGCCGTGTCACCGCTCCAAAGACTCCTGTAGAAATCCCGACAGGAGATCTGAAATAAGCTTGGAAGATTTCAAGAGGCTCCAACTACGACAAGAGGAATATGGGACATGGGGATTTTTATCTCCTTGTGATTTTAAGCCTCGCTGCAACTGTTCCTGAAAGCTTGTTCAACAATTAATGCAAAACAGATGGAAATTTCCTCAGAAGCCGTGAGCACCTTCCTCTGAAAGCAACTGGTGGGATTAGGGGACTGGCCTGTAGATCCCATAGTGGAGGGGCAGGGCTCCCAACAAAAAACCCAAGCAACAAAACAAACTGTTCTTACTGGCAAGACCGACGACAAAGTCCTTGCCTCACGTCCTCCCTGCTCCTTCGGACTCGCCGCCGTGCCCCACAGGGAGCCTCCTCCCCTCAGAAGGACAGATGTATCCAGAATAAAGCTGTGCGGCAGCTGGAACAAAACGGGAGCCAGAACTAACCAACTCCGGACAACATGGGCTTTACCATAGGAGTTATGAAGCCGTGAGTAAGTGAGGAGAACTTCCCCTGGAGTCTGCGCTTCTTCCCGTTGGGCCAGACAGCTGAGCTACGACTGTCAGAAATAGCACTGAAATGAGCTCCACCACAAAGAGGAGACAAGAGTTTTCCGATTTGTACCATAACTTATGCAACAGTGATTATGAGACCTTTTAACTCCAAGGACTTAAACTTTTACCAGCTTCAGGTGGATTTTGGCAACCAGAGAGATCTGTATATTGAGAAGTCTGATGGGTCATCCCAAAGAAAACTACTCAGACTTGAAAAAGCAATACTGGATTTCTTCCAATTCAAGGGCTCCTAAAATCCCAAATACCGTATCCCACCCACCAATTCTTTTACCAACAGCAAGGGGTTTCATGCTGCCTTCAATATCACTGATGAACAAACGTCTGACCCACAGCAACTTCTGCCCTCGCCCCAGGCAGAGCCAAGGCCACCTCACGCTTAGAACCACCACGTGCCGGGGCAGCAGCCCGCGGGTCTCCACGTGATGAGCCGTCTTCCTCTGCACAGCTTCTGCTCTTCACGTTCCACCGGTTCTGCAGCGCTCTCGCTGCCGCTTCAGGATCTGGTTACGATCCAAGAACAATGTGGAAATGTATATCGATTAAAATCGCATTATTAAAAACTTCATGACTTATTATTTCTGAATTAGCATTATGTAAACTTACACAAAAGAACTCACTAAAACCCCCTTAATTTTAACGATTGTCTTTCGATATCTCTTCTTCAAGAAAACCTTTGTTCAATGGGCAACCATTGAAGTATCTGTTCCTTAAGGTTTCTTCCTATACCTTTCCTGACAAGGTCGAAGACGGGATGAGAATATGCTTTGAATTTCCTCATAAAATTTGAAAGAAAATCTGCAGGAATTCCTAAAATTCATTATGTTACACTGTATACCACCTTCCTTTTGTTCACCCTGGCAAGCAGTGTATGCTGAAAACTCAGTATGAAGTAAAAGCATTCAAGGCCCATCCACGGAAAGTGCATTAAGAAATTCATTAAGAAATAAATGAACAAACACAAACTGTCTGAGCAACAACGAGGTTCCAAACGCGCCCCAAACCCTGATCCCACCGACCTGAGCGAGAGCAGCATCAGGCGGAGGGCGAGAGCTTTGGAAATCCCACCCATATCGCTCCGGCACGACACGCACGTTCTGCGGGAGAAGCATATAACGGTCGCCTATCAAAACAAGAATGAAAGAATGAATTCCGGATTACAAGGCCTGAAGAAAAGAGCTTTCTAAGTCTGAAAAGAAAGGAACAGAAAGCCAACTTGGTTAAGCAAATTGGAAAGAGGGGTGGATTTTTGTTTGTTTGTAATTGGCATCATTTTTAAATGAAGGAATCTGAAGAATATTAACATTTATACCTGAATCTAGGCTGAAAGTATTTTTGTAATTTTAGAGCCAAAAATATCCTCCTGCCAAAACTTGTAAAATGCTTTGTAGAAAAAGGAAAAGTGAAAAAAAAAAAAAGCACCTTCTAACTGGAATTCGCAGTTCTCGTGGGTAGGTGATCATCAGCTCCAGTTAGCCCCTGGCAGAGGAGACTGAGCGAGAGCGATAGGCTCAGTGCATCCAAAAATGTTTAGTCTAGACTAAACCACGCTGGAATTCTCTGCAGACCAGACCTCAGCCCCCTGGATCCGGGACAGCCATCGGCACTGGCTGCAAACGCCGCCGCCGACATCCCGCTTCCAGGCTGCGCTCCCACCTCTCCCTCTCGACTCCCATTGACACTCCCCCCCCGGTCCTGGGCAACGCGGCAAAACCTGGACACTGTGGCAAGGCTTTTAAACCCGGTTAATGAATGTAGGTAATTCTCCTTCCCCCCCGGCCCTGCCCCCCAAATCATCTGTATAGTAAGTATGTGAGCCAAGCCCAAAATAATAAAACCAGAAAAACATGTTCATCTGCTACACGGCAGCCAGAACCGACCGCTGCCAAAAAGAAAGGAGTCTGGAGCTGCTCTTTTATAAAGTTTTGTCAGCATAATTAATTCTGAAATATGCTCTGAAACTGTGGCACACGGCCCATGTGTCACGGCTCCTCTTGCGTATTTAATGTCTTATTGAGAGGGTCTGAATCTAAAACCTCAGTCCTTTCATCCACAACCCCAGCTTTCCTGCGCAAAGGATTCCGCCAGTAGCAAAGAATTTCCTCCTTTCCCCAACTCATTCCGCAGGGGAGGCTCTTCGAGAGGAAAGACGGTCGCTGACTGAAGAGCTCCTTTGTCCCCGTCCTCGCAGCGAGGCACCTGGAGGACACCGCGGGGCAGTGCCACCCCTGCCTTCCCTCGCTCGGTGTCTCAGCGAAAGATCCTGCCTCTTGCCCTCCATCCCTACCTGCAGCAGCGATGAGATAACGCTGGGGTGTTACTTTTCTTTCTTTATACGAGAAATCGGCCGCTGGCATGAGCAATGTGCTTCCATTTGAGCCAGGGAGCTGCACCCGTTCCACCCCCAAAGCGAAAACGTGACTATCAAAGGTGAATACGTGGTAGCCTTCACCCACACGGATTGCTTGAATTGCACCTCTTCTCTGGGAGAGTTCAGACACAACTCCAAGTCTTCCAGCGCGTTTTCTCATGATTCCAAGTCCAATCTAACGATGAGCAGAGAATTTCGGTTTGAGTCAGGTCCAGACCTGAAATCCACGGCAGAAGCCCATCACCAACAAGTTTTCATAAAAGAAACATCTACGTTTACTTATTCCTCGTACTTGAGTCTTGCCACCAGGCACGTCAATTTAAGGAATGAAAGGAACAGAAACATGAATGATTAGATGACGTTGTGACCCGTCCCCTGCATTTTCACTACTGGAGGGCCATCCTGGCCCATTCTTGAAAAACATCCCAAATAACCTGAAAAAGAGGAGAGGGCAGAGAAAGGACATCTGGGAAGGAGAAAGGAGTCACCGCTTCAAAACGCAGCTTTTGTCACTCAAACACGCAGCAAACAGGCTGGCGATTTTAACGGAGTACGATTAGATCAGCACCGAGTATTTTGGAATTTTATCCTTCATAAGGCAGTTAAAGTAATGTTCATTGGATGCACGTAATTCATCGTACCTGCACCAAACCATGAACTTCACCCATGACGATTTCCCAAGGTTCTACATAAAAGCAATTCGATGTTACAACATAAACAAAGGTAACAGTAGGCCCTTTCCAATCCACGTGTTTAAAGTAGGGAAAAAAAAAATAGCTCTTACGAATACGAGTTTTACATTTTTAGAAATAAACTAAATTGCTCTAAGCACAAAAATAGCAGGGTTTTAAGCAGATAGACTTTTGTTTTTGAAGCTACACAAACCACCAACACCCTCCCTGTCCCCCCCAGCGGCCCCGTGGCCACAGCCGGGCGACAGACGAAGCAGAGCTGGGGTGAACGGGTCTCTGCTCCTGCAACTTCCTCAGCACATGAGGGTACCTAACGTAAAAAGTGCGTGTTTAACGTGCTTTGTCTCAATGGCCGTGTTTGTACCCTGAATGTGACCGTTTTGCTAAGTCCAGCGCTTTTATGGGCGTTCCAAGCTTTTCAAATTGAGACTTGGATGGATTATAGAACTTGCTGGGAAAACAAGCCCTGAATCCCACTGCAGAGTGTTGAATGGACACATCTCACTTGTGGGATGCCTTTAGGGCCTCACATGAAAGAGACGGCAGCAGGTGGAGACAGGGGTCCCGGCTGACCAAGCAGCCCCCTCTGCTTACCGTGTCACTGCAGTCACCCGTCGCCATCTTGAGTGAAGCCAGAACAGACGTTCAAAGGGATTCTCCTGGGATTTAAGAGTCCTTGCCGGGGGGGAAAAAAAAAAAAAACAACAAACCCATCTTGAAGCAATCAGCTGAAGGATTGCAACTCTAATTTCCAGATAACCATTGGCAAATGAAGTATATTAGTTAAACAAACTTTCCTAAGGAAACAATACCTAGTTTTCTTAGACTTACAACACTTTTCCGCTCGCCCCGGGCCAGAAGAGACAGCTTCTCCGGACCAGCTGTTCTCATGCTTTTAGGACAGACTCTGCCTTCTTTCTTCTACTGATAGCATGGGCTCTGCTCACACCTGCCCTCAGCCCCCCAACACATAATGACCCATACGGTCAAGAAAAGAAAGCAACCAGAAAAGATGTCCTACGCCCCTTTCTGCGCACAGTGGCCTTACCCGGCTTCCATCATGTGGACGGTGAAGAAACCATCACACTTCACGTGGTGCCAGAGAAGAGAGGACTTTCAAGACCGAGACAGACGAGTCAGGAAGGGGAGGATGGAGGCCAGCTGGAACGACCCTGGAGCTCCTCCTGTAGAGGGCTTTCTCCATAAACTCTTCTCCCTCTGGCCAGGGAAGCTCCCCGGTTCTTCCCTCCTTGGCCCTTTCAGAAAAGGACACAGAGACACCCTCAAAACACGTGTTCCAATTAGCGTGTACATCAAAAATCACATCGGCATCCACAGTACAAAAGCGAAGCTGCACGTAAGACACATGTTTCTACACATGTTTTTCATCCACATGTTCCTCCTGGGCAAAACCATCCAATAGCGTCACTAAAATTCAACAGAACTCTGTCTCACCATAATCCGGTATTCAGTCATTCATAGACTGCGTCAAAGTTCCTGAAATAATACAAGTTCCAGATAATCTTAAGGAAAGGACAGAAGAGGACTCATTTGAGTAGAAATCCTCCAAGCTCTCTACAACAGAACCAACTCTGAGGATGCACACAAAGCTCACAAAAATTAAGAACTGGACTTCAAGTGAGCCGGAAAAGCCAATGCTTTAAGCTCTTTACTTTTGACTTCAAACAGCCTGGCTTTTAAACAAAGAATCGTGACTTTGAGATGCATGCCTTAGAGGATCCATACTTTCACCTTCTGGGAATCTAAGTGAGCCACCGAAAGCTCTTCTCTGACTTTTCAGATCTAACTGCTATGACTGCTTCTTCCCAAAACGTCCCGTCTCGTCCGGTACCGTAGCCTAGCTCTGATCCAAAACTCATTAACAACTGACATGAGGGTTCCGTCTGTGGAAAGTTAATGGGACTGACCGTTAGGAAGCAGTATCTGGTCATGTCTTCTTCTACTTTCACTACGCTTTCTCATTTCTTTTGCTGTTCCCAGAACTAGTAAGTCTAATCAACATTACTCAAGAGCATGCACCCAAGAAAAACCAACAGCTTTTCCTTCTTGCCAACTAAACAAGGTGAAACATGACAGCTTTTCTAATGATGTCCTATTACAGGTATAAATCAGAGGGAAGAGTGACCCCCAATGCATAGACGTACGAAGGAACTACCACTCCAGACCACATCGCGTTTCAATAGGTTTTGGACAGCTTTTCTTTCTAAAATGAAGGTTCTAACTGACTGGTACAATCAGCACATGAAACACGTATTTGGATGTCCAGAACATGTTGTCGCTCAAACTTTACTCTGCTGCTGGATAAAGCACTGGAAGGTTCATTTCTAAGAGAGTTTTCCCCTGTTACTACTGTAAATCTATCAATATCACGAGATAATAAAGCCACTATGAGTAAAGAACCACCACATTTTACGTGTCTGCTAGATCTAGGGCACATTGCATCACTGCATCACGGCTACATTCACTCAGAAACCCTTGATGGACATTGTCTCTAGAGCCAACACCCACGGCGTTACCATCCGTTCAGTAAGCTCAGCCCCTGACGAAGTGTCTGGGACGCTCGCCACCACCAAAAGAACACGCAGTTCTTCATCTGCAGGTTTTAAGACCACAGAGTTAGTCTCTCGTGTCTGAAGGCACTTTAAAATTCAAGCTGATGCTTACAAAAACCTCTGAAATCTGTCCCCTTCCAACGTGGCAGTGTGAACGTGACCCTTGTCATCGCTGCTCTTCCCACCCTACGCTCACCGAAGGACACGCGGAGGGAGGATAGCTAACATGACAAGCCAAATCATTTTTCTGGGGTTTTCTTCTCTTCCAATTGCCAAACGTGGTAGGTGATGGCCACAATGGGGACACTCTACTATAAGAAAAACAATTTGCGGCTTCAAACAAATGTCACAAGGCCACAGATCTCACTCCCTACCTACTATTGCAGGCGGAACAACGGGAGCCGCTGCCAATCCAGACCTTGGGCTTCTCGCTGACTTCAGCGACCTCGGGATAAGATTCCCAACTTTAATTCAAACAACGACCACGCTATAGCCGTTAGCTTCCTGAGTATATTTAAGATGTTGGCAGGGGCTGACGTTTCTGGGCAATGCAAAGCAGGCTGCAGCCTCCCGATGATTCTTGTGACGCAGACCAAGGCGGTGCGCACGTGTACGTGTGTAATATTTGCGTCTCCATGAAATGACTAATTATGGCTAATTGCGATGACTGCTCACTGTAATATACAGTGGTTACTGCATTAAGAGTCAAATCCCGATCACACATCGCTAACAGTTAAGCAGTTGCCTATCGCCTACACGACAGGAACCCTCCCGGCAAACCTGGCTGAACCGTAGCCTGTTTTGGGGGAAAAAAAGACCCCAAACCATCTCTCCTCTTGATAAACTGTTCCAACAGATTCCAGGACAGAACAGTGAGCACAGTGAATCATCGTGCACCAGAAGACTCCCTCCCTTCCACCCTCCCTCCCTCCCTTCTCTAATAGACTATTTCTTGACTCCGTACGTAAACCCAGCGGCAATGGGGTGGAACCTGTGCTTTATGCCCCGTTCCAGGTGCCCAACCACAAAGGTCCCTCCTGTCTGGGACTGTCTGCCGCGCACATGGGAACCTGCCGTACGGCGCCTCGGGAAACCACTGGAAAATCCTGACAGCGTTTGTTTTAACGTTATTTACACTACAAAATGTATATGTCAGCTCGCTGCTTATAAATTAGCTGATAACAAGAAATTAGGTACTGAGTGCCACGTAAAAAGCAAGTAATGGATTTTTAATTTTTTTTTTTTTAAAGTATAACTTCATTTCCTCTACTCTTTTTACTTCTTTTCAGTGTTTATAGGGTACTTCTGCAGGGAAAAGGACAGAGAAAATGAGATTTCTTTCAGGGAATTGGTTCCTTCTCACAGGGCATTTTAGAGAACGAGGCAGAAAAAGATAGAAATGTTATTCCCAGAGCAGAGCGATGTAAGATTCTCGCACTCATTGATGAGTATCTCAAGAATCTAATCCTCAGGAGGAAATAATAATTTTTTTCCTGGCTAAACTTAAGGGATTATTCTTTTGAGGACTAAGAGACCCATCATTCAAAACGAGATCTTTTCAGGCTGATTTATCTTCTTTTCAAGCAAAGGATGCAAAATAAATGCTTAAATCTCTGCTGGACTAAATAACCTTATTATTTGCAGGATTTCCCACGTTCACCAGCACGCTCCTTCACGCGCGTCTATCGCTCCACGCTAGCCCTCGCGAAGGGAGGCCGCAGCGGCTGAGGTAAGGCAGCCTGATCCCGTGCCTTCCCGGCGGCCCTGAACACAGATTCCACAGAATTCCACTGCCACGCTTCATTTCCTAACAACTCAAATTTATTTCACACGGGCTGAACTTACGATACGGATTCCCTGTAGAAGGCGGATTTAATTTTCAACAAGCCGGGGAGATGGAACCAGCATTCTCTATATTCCTTTGTTGCAAAGAAGCGAGAAAAAGGCATCCCCGCAGGATGCCCTCGGGGCTCAAAAATCATCCCCATGGACCAAACTCCTGCAACAAGGAATCCCGAAATTCTCCTGTGTTCCAGCAAAGGGTCCCAGATTCTTTGGCAGTGCTCGCCCTCTGCTCTTTCAACATCGGTCCTTCCACATTTATAAAAGAGCTCAATGTCACGTTTCGCTTCCCGGACGTTTTCTCCCCAAACAGGAGACTCCCAGTCTCACATTATTTCTACTCTTCTTTCCAAAAGGAATGACACTTGTGGATCGTTCTGCTGGTCTGCCTGGGCTCCTGTCCCCACTCTCCTTTGGAACCCACTGGTTCATCTTAATCAAATTTAGAGGTGGCATCAAAGTCTCAAAGTTCTGATGTATTTCGTAAAAATTAGCAGCAGAGACCCTGTTCATTCCCCCATTCCTTCATTTACATGGGGGTAAGAAAGCAGCAGTTTTTTCCTGTTCCTGTGACTATGAACTTTATACATACGGATAATCCACCTCGTCGAAGCTGGCGTTCCATGCAGGACTCAGAAGCTGCTCCACCAAACCCGAAAATTATCTTTTAAGTACATCTTTGATCTCTGGGTCACTTAATAGTCTGGAAAATCAGCGTTGTGAACCGTGTATCAGGATCAAACCCTGCCACCCCCCGTCTGTACAGGCCTCTGAACACAGGAGATGTGTCTGTGGCGCGAGGGAGCCTCTGCAAGTTAGATTTAGCCGCAATAAATACACGGAGTTTAGCTGCTTATCTTCGATTGTCCAGACTTTAACGGCCTGGAAGTACACAAAGCAGTTTTGCAAGATCAGATCTTCCAAATGGAAATTCCAGTACTGGTGGTGTTTCAGCCTGGCCGGAAATCTCCCCGGCACAGACTCTTTTATACTGTTCTAAGAGTTTGGAGTTTCAGCTGAAATGTGGAATTTTAAAAGCATACACAGACTTTTTAAAATTCTGCTTTAAAATCATGAAGCGCTTGGATTTGGGTGCGATTCCAGCGGAGGCAAAAACCATACGGAACTCAACTATTTACCAGGACTTTTCCCTGTCGCTGTTACTCAGCTCCCAAACGCTGTGCTTCAGGAGCAAAGCTTTCACCTGAACACCGTAATGCCACTTCCCACCGTAAATTCTTTCAACAAGCCAAAAATCCATTAGAATCCAAGACCTATCGGCAGAACGACAATCCTCTGAAGGCAGGGCTGAGAAAAATCGACAGTCCTCAACGTAAAACTTCTTTAGATACCCTTAACAGTGATTGGGTTTTTTTTTTCTTCAAAAAACAGGATTCTACTGAGTTGGAAGAAATTATTCAGAAATTATATGTTATCACATTCAAATATTTAAATCCAAAAGCCCTCACCTCCTCACCTTCTGCTTAGACCCAGAGTTCCTTGTGATTTCTAGTCAGCAGAACGAGCATTGTGCATCAGCCGACGTGAGAAATGCCATCAACTCTAGGAGCTATTTACGTATCTCTCGTAAGCTTTTTTTTGGTATTAGGCTCTTTCTTTCCATGCAGAAGCGGAATTCACTGTGAAACGGGTTTGGCTGCTTTCTAGCATCCTGCGTAGGAATAACACTCTGGGGATTTGGGGATTTTGACGGTTGCTCATTCAAATAAAGCATTTTAGGAATCTTACAAATGCTGCCATTGGAGCAACGGAATCAGTATCTCAACTTGATTCATTAACATTTCCAGCCTATTTGCATTTTATTAAAACTAGCGTCGGCAATATTTCAGTTGGGTGTCAGAACTGCAATGTTTGCCGAGTTCTCCATGTCCGGTGTGGCATTTCTGGAGTTGTCCCCATTCGAACCTCCATTCCGGCGGGCACAGAAATAGCAAAAGCTACGGAGCCTCGCGAGGTCAGAGCGCACGCGTCGTTCCTTCGGCGCCGCCGACTCCTTCCTCCCCTCCCTCTGCCTGCGGAGCTCCCAGGAGGGTGCCAGACTTTGAACAGGGCCGGGATTGAGAACAGCGATGTCCCGAGAAAAGCCTGGGATTGCCCTGGCGTAAAGCACAGGCTGCCGGGAGAGGCCAGTGTCCCGTATCACAGTTCTAAATCTGTGAAAACCAAGAGCTGGTCACAGAGTATGAATCACGAAGGATTCATAGGATTTTTATCTAGGATCCTAGGACTTTTTAATCTGTATCTTGATTTTGCTTTTCCTTTCTTTTTATCTGCCTCACCTATTCCAGACTGCGAGCTCCGGGAACGATTTCCGGCCCGAGCATTCTGGTAAGGGATCGTCACTCTGCAGCAGGAGACCCGGTGATCCGATGTGGCACCGCCTGCGCTTCCGTGCAATACTCGGCTTACCGAAGGGATTTCTAATCGTGTTCACGAACTTCAGAGGCGACGTCACGTTAAGACATGGGCATTATTTTTCTTTTATAATTCCAGCTGTCCAACAGCAACCACACAGACAGTCCCGTACACTGAATAATTTGTCAGTTTTGACCGGCCCACAAATAAATTTTGGACAAATTTGGACAAAAGGACCCAAGCTCTTTAGCACAAGCTTATACACAAGCACAATCGCAGACCTTGGGTTTTTTCACAATCATGAAAAAGAGGTCAAAATAGAGCATTTTTTGACTTAGACGCCTCAAAAATCCAGCAGCAACAAAAGATGTCCTGCAACAACGAACCCAAGTATTCTCGTTGCTGCGAAAATATGAATTAGTTGTCTTTACTGACCAGGCAAAACAGTGAGTTTCAGCACAACAGCTAAAATTTTACTGTACCTTCGGAAAAAATTGTTTCAGTTCCACTGCGTTACCGGCCAGCTCCTTTCATCTCTGCCCCAGAAGGCACAATTCCACCGTGAGGCAGCTTCCAGAAAAAAACTGCAGAAGCAATAAATCAGTCCATCAGGATTCCAGGAAAACACATTTAACTCAGTAAATAGCACCTTTTGCAGGCCTTCTGTTAAACGATGGAGTCGTACCCTTTGAGGATACACAGCACACCCAAGTCACGCGTGCACGGTACCGGGAGAAGTGTTGGGGGGAACTCGCCAAACCGCACTAGGGAATCTGTCTGACAATTACTGAGCAAAGCCACCTTGAAGCGGTCTTTCCGGCACGCTGCGCGCAATACGCCCGGTGTCGTCTTGGGCACCGTCCTCCACCTGCTCCTCATCTGTCCCCGGCTCTGCGCGTTTGACGGGTAGGAAAGAACGAAGAGGAGCTAACGCAGCCCTTGTGTTCAGGCATCTTGGCAATCGCAATCAAAACCCAGGCCCTCCAGACATGTTCCTTCGTGATAATTTAAGGACCACTATCAATCTGTAAAGGACGAGAAGATATGCTGCGTGACGACTACAGGATCCGTTTTAAAAATCTATTCCTGCATATGCAAGCACCAAAACGAGTAGCAAAAACTAAGTAATAAATTACTATTTGAAGTTCATGGTTTTGAATATCAAATATTTTTTCCAGACTTTGTTCTACTGTCATTTAAAACTTCACATCAGCCAAGTTTTACATGTTTTGTTTGAGACCGCAAGGCCCTGACGAAGTTCAGACTGCTCGGGAACAAGGGGGAGAAGGGAAACAAGGCTGGTGGCTCATAGGAAGAACTACCGATGAGATTCTAAGTCTTCCCTAAATATTCCATTAGACTGGAATTTATTACATTTAAAATACTACTACACCATGAGCATGTACTGTTTGGCAATAGAGACTGTGGCTAGGCACGGCCTGAAGAGCCAGTGACTGAAGAACCTCATTAAAAGGCTCGGCAGCGCCGGTCTCCGGGCAGGACCGCTGCGGAGGTGCCCGGCCAGGAAGCACACAAATATCAACTCTCGCCGATGCAAATGGTTAGAGAGCACAGAAGGAAACCTAAATAAACCATCCTTGAAAAGCTACCCTAAACGCAGCAAAAAAAAAAAAAAATTAATTTTCTTTTCTGCACAAACTGGTGCCAATCCACAAGCGCTCCCCTTTCAGCAGCTGCCAGGATAAATTTCCCCTTTGGGCAGACGGTCCGAAACCTGAGCCCATCGCGAATGAGAATGTGCAGCTTTGCTTTAGTGCGCATTGAAGAAAAAAAAAACCAAAAAATCCTAGATTTCTGTCCAGGGAAATTAATCATTCTCAGCACCTTTGCAGATACAGTCTAGCCCTTCAGCGCTGACCTACATACTGCACAGCCGATGGTTCAAAACAAGCTGACATTTAAATCAAAACGGCCCGGCTTCCCGCTCCCTCCCTTCATTCCCGGTGCATGAACGACCGATGGAGCAGCTGCCCTCAGAAGAATGTCACTTCGTGGTGCTCCAGGACACTCGGAGCCTCCTCTGGACTTTCTGCACCTGGGTTTGGGATTGTCCCGAGCTGGCGCCTGTAGCTACGGCCCAGCGAGGAGTTCCAGTCACACACCGACTGTGGCTAGAAGCACACGGGGAAGGTGGCGGGCAGCGCTTTTTCTCTTGACAAGGAATATTTTAAAATACTGCAGTTTCAGTACGCGCTGTGGTTTTGGAATTCAGAGACAGAACTCAACGCATACTGTATTTTACAAAACATTCATTAAGCACAATACTTCAATCAACAGCTAAAAACATCAACCACGACATCGTCATTAATACTAAATGAACGTAGCACCGCCCAAGCCAAATTCTGAGAAACAGAATCACGGAATGACCTGGGCTGGAAGGGGTGGGTGGAGATGATCCGCTCCAACCCTCTGCTCAAAGCAGGATCAACGAGAGCATGTTGCTCAGGACCGTGTCCAGTCGGGTTTGGTATTATCTCTGACAATGGACACTCCACAAGCTCTTCAAGAAAGCTGCCGGGACAGTGCTCAACCGCTCTCGCTATATATATTTTTTTTTCCCTCCATTTAGACTTATATCCTTTATCTCACTTTATGCCTATTGCCCCTAGTCCTGTCTTTGGTCACCACTAAGAATTCCATCTTCTTTACTGCCCCATCAGGTATTTACATACAGTGATCGGACCTTCCTGAGCCTTCTCCTCTCCCAGCGAACAGCCCCAGCTCTCTCGGTCTCTCCTCGCGTGACAGATGCTCCAGTCGGGGTGGACTCTTTGCGCATGTCCATGGAGAGTCCAGGAGAGGAAACGCGCCCAGGCCCGTCTCACCAAGGCCGAGGAGATGGGAAGGACCACCTCCCTTGCCCTGCTGGTGATGCTTCTCCTAATACAGCCCAGGACACTGCCGGCCCTTCTTTGCCGCGAGCGTGTATTGCTGGCCCACCTTCAGCTCACCGCTCTCTAGGACCTCCACATGGCAAAGTATCATGGAGTTCAACAAACACGACAAAGCAGGCGCTAATAAAATGCCTTCTGTTTACTTTCTCATCTAACTTAGCAGCATGAATTTGAGTTGGCCCAATTTTTAGGGGGACCACGTCCCTGTTGCAACTGGGGAAACACCACCAAAAGCCTGAAACCTTCACGGTAACTCCTAAACTGCCATCTCAAAACCAGAGATCTAAGAATAAGTTCTTGCTCCTAAAAAACTGTGCGATTAGGGTACGATTTCACTCTAATAGCCCAGCAGGCAGACTCATCACAGCGGCAAAACAAGCTTCACAGCGAGGAAGTGAGACAGCAGGTCAAGCAGAGCTTCCACCACCTTTTTCAAAATCATTTTAGATAAACAAAATAATAACCACGTTAAGTAAGAAGCAGTCAATCTGGTTACATTTTCACCAAATATGAACCGCACAAGTGCTAATTCTCGTACTCTGGAATTAACGACAACTTCTGGAGCTTGCGGCTCTAGGTCCCTGCTGCAAGCGTCTTAGTCCAGCGCTGGATGGGCTAAGGAAGAAGGGCCCCACGCCTTTCTCCCCGCTCGGTACTATCCCCCAGGCAATGTTCATTTACCCAACTAAAAGCTAGTGCTACGAATTTCAAACGAGGGCCCACACCCGCTGGGGCAGTGGTTCCAGTAAGGAGAATCCCCTCGCTTGAGCGTGAGCTCCTGTTCAACGGGCAGACTCCAAGCCACGGTGTCCACTCACCGGCTTCTACCGAGCTTCTTTAAGAAAAGGGGTGTCTCGGAGAAGAACTTCACCGCGCAGCACGGAACTACTGCAAAAAAGAACAAAATCTCCAGTTAAGCCAAAGCAAACGTGATTAAGGAAACTTTTCCTGACAAGTAAATAGAAGATAACGGGCACAGGCCAAGGTTAATTAAGTTATCAGAAAGGCGGCTGTTGATTTCAAAGAATGACAAGTATCAGCTTCTTGTTTCTTTTAGTTTTTCGAAGTAACACGTAAAAGTTACTAATTTAAAAAGCAAACATCATGCCTCGACCATTTTTGAAGAGTAAGAGTGAGACACAACGTCACTCTCAGTAACTCGCCTCCCGAAGCGACAAGCAGCAGTACTTACAGCTGTGGTTATACCCCCAGATTGGGATGATTTATCGCAACACACGTACAGGCACGTTTTTCTCGGGGTCTCTTCTGAACGATGAGACAGTAAAACTTTATACCTTCACATTTTCCAATATGCCCCCATGGCAATACGAAGCAAATGTCATCCTAGCAGCAAGAAAAGCACGGAGTTAGCCGGGAGAAAAGGCACGGTCCTGGTAAATCACTTCTTTCAAACAGTTAACTGCAAAACACATAAAGCTGCAGCACATAAAAATGGCATGTAGCGGACAGTAAAACATAATGGGAGTTTAACTGTTAAATGAATACCGACTCCAGCCAATGTGGCTATGATTTCATGCTTTTCCACTGTAAAAAAGAGGAGTCCATCCACATTTCATAACTCCAGAGGGAACGAGTTCCACGTTTTCGGGGCTGCCCAGAGCCGTAAGCGCGTCTCCCTCGCCTGGGGCACTGCGGGGAAAGCTGCAGCGAGCCCCAGGCAGGCAGCGGCACTGGGCAAACGGGAAAAGATCATCCCCTGCCACAATTAGCCCAATCTGAGGGCTAATGAAGAACATATTTTTCCAGTCTCTAAGCGCCAGATGAAGCAACCCCCATTACCGTTGCTCAGATCCTCTCTTTCTGCAGCCTCTTCACAGCATCGCTCCAGCCGCCGGGCGACGACCAGTTCAACCTGGTCAAGGAGCTGATCCGGATGACACGCTGTCCACGGATTTCTGTGAGGAGTTGTGCGGAGCCTGCAGGGAGGGGAACAAGCAGACACGACGAGGCCCATTGGGAGCAATGCTCCCCAGTACTGACAGGGTATAGTGGCACCTATGGCATTTCTGGCTCCGGAGCTGGAATAGCATGGCGCTGCAGGGAACGGGATGCCCGCCACCAGCTGCCCTCCTTTTTGCCAGTTTGTCACAGAAAGGCCCATCTCTGCACTGAAGGCAGCAACAGCCGGCTGCCCTCACCCCATCGCGGGGGACAGAGAGGTTTGGCTCGGGAGAGCTGGTGCTTCATCACAGCTTCGCATCCTCCTCTGCATCCCCCCAGCTTTCTCACGGGGATACAACCATAAGATCACAGAATCGCCGGGGTTGGAAGGGACCTTTCAGATCATCGTGTCCAACTATCCCCCTAACGCTGCCAAGGCCACCACTACCCACATCCCTCAGCACCGCGTCTGCCCGGCTTTTAAACACCTCCAGGGATGGCGACTGCACCACTGCCCTGGGCAGCCTCTTCCAACGCTTGACAAGCCTTTCGGGGAAGAAATTTCTCCTAATATCCAATCTAAACCTCCCAAATAGACCAAATCCTGTCCGTACTGTGTGACTGACCTATTGAGAGAGAGAAGGTAATCCAAAAATAAGGAGTCTCTGCCCAGTGCTGTGATCGCCCAGCCCATCCTTCTTTTTATGACACTGCTGCCTTCGATTTGTCATGGAATATCGCCTCCTCCTTTACCCTTAACTGTCACAGATAACTGCTAGTGGGCAAAATATGCCCTACTGAAGGGGGCCGTTTCCTTTCTTGTCCCCCACTCTTCTTCCACAAAAGGAGAGCATTAATTGAAGCCCTAGGAGTAAGGTCAAGAGCAATGTTTTGGAAAACTATTTCATTGCCTTTGTTTAACTGCTATTAAAACAACGTGTGGCGCGCTCCACCCGCAGTCCCACAAGAAGCTGTGCGTTATCTATTTGTTACCCTCCCCCAGTTTTTGCAGGAGGAAGAACATCACCGGGAGCACGGCATTTTCCTGGCGCAGGGAGGGTGAAAACACGGGGTGGCGCAGAGAGCACGTCAGAGGGGTGGCACCGCGGCCCCTCGCTAGCCGGCCCTGCTGTACAAACTCCTGTCACCCATACCCACGGAGACGGCGCCACACGGGCCGAGATGGGCATGGCATCCCGTGTGTCACCTCTTCTATTAAATACCTTAGGATGAACGCATAATACAACGAAAATTCTATAAAACTTTATGATTTTAATAGTTGCGGTTACTAAGTTCAGGTTTCTGGAGACTTGGCAGGCTTTCCTGGAATAGACCGTGATATCCGAAACCTCCTTTGTTCCTTTTTTTTTTTTTTTTTTTAACTTCGCTATCTGCAACCCTCAATGAATAGTGGCAAAACACGACGTTTAGAATTAACCCTGAAATCCTGGAGCTGTCTGATGATCAAAAACCCAAAGCGGAATGCTTCAGTCGAAGCCAGAGTATCTTTAATTGTTTTAATAGTGAGATTTCACAGTGTTAATGTATTGTACTGTATCAACCCATCGATTGCTGACACACTCCAAGGGCACAAGGGACTGCAATATTTCTCAAAGAGTTTTCTGCGGGCTGTAACCTGTTCTTGCCCTCTACACCAAAACATCTGGGTTGCCCTTTCCATTCTATTGGGATCCGCATTAACCTCTTTTAACTACAAATTATCTGCTCATCGGAGGGTGTCCAAACGCTTTTGACCCCACAAATACAGAGCATTTTGATTTAAAAAAAAAAATTAATTAGAAAAAAATCATAAAATCACACAGTTCCCCTGCTTTTTTTCCCAGCAGCTCAGATGTCTGGAGCGACTGCACCTTCTCAGGCTTTGGAAAGGGGATGCTGCCCCAGGTAAGAGCTACAGGAATGTTCCGCTGCCGTTGCTGAGGAGGATGCAGACGGCTGTAGCGCATTTAAAAAACAACTCGGAAAAAATCCATCTCTGGACGGCTTTTCACGAAGTCACCCAAAAATCTCGTGTCTTCTGGGTATGTTTTAATCTCCAGGCAACACAGCTCCGTTCCACCTAAGCTACTCCGAGCAAGAACTCCCCAGCAGCAAAAAAGACCAAATATTGGCTGGATTAACGTGAACCGCTATGAACTTGTTATGACCCCTTGCCGAAGCAGGGAGCTCACCATCTCAGAGGGGGCTGCCATCACGTAGCCCATAAAGTCAAGACGTCCCTTTTGACACACGGCTCATCGCAACTTAGACAATCATTAGAACTGGTCTGTCTTTTTCAAGGAAGGGAGCACGGAAGAACCTCAGGTTTGTGTTTTTCAGCTTTTCAGAAATATGCTTATAGCTGGTTAAGCAAAGTTGCTCCGGCTGCTTCTCACAATTATTTTTAAACAACTTACTGAAACACGATTCTCATTAATAGTATAATATAGATGATCTCAACGTAATATACAAAAAAATCAGGATGAATATCTGAAAACGTGTTGCCTGAACTATGAAATATCAGGATTTTCGTCACGTTCTGTTGCCTTTGAATGCCAACATCAATGCACAGCTGACCTAACAGATCCGCTCATTTTACCATCGCCATTAGAAACGCACGCTAAGACCAGAGATGATTCCAACAGACTCTACTCTGCCATGGGGAGGCCATACCTGGAGCGCTGGGTCCAGTTCTGGGCTCC
>VZUD01000479.1:166504-212053 GCA_013401065.1 Cepphus grylle
CAACCCTATGGTTCTATGGTTCTGTGTAGTGTAAGAGGGATGAAAGCAAGATGTTCTTAGTGAGATTTAACAAAGCTCTATAGAAATTAGGAAACCTTCACAAATCAAATAATAAATGAGATTGTGCCAGGTTTGAACACGATTCTACAAACCCTTATCCTAAGAATCTAATTTCCTACTCAATTTGCTCTAGCAATGACTGTACACGGGAAAAACTATCAGTTCCTCTGAATGTTAAAAGCCTTCTCAAATGAGAATCCGTGAGGAAATACGTCATAAACTGAGGTAACGCCATTGTTTAGGGAGGATGATATTATAAACTTTACGAACTCCTTTACTGAGGACCAGAGGAGGTGAGACGGCTATCAGGGCAGGTCTACAGGCAGCCACAGGAGCACCCGCTAACAGCTGCCATCTCATACCCGAACCAGTGGCCCTGAGAAGTCCATTCCCTGCTCCACCACCACCACCACTACTTTCCTTTCGGTGACTGCTTTTGGCAGACATTCCCGATAGCCCGTCTTGCGGACGGTGGCAGCCGCCGTGGTTTCAGCGAGACAAGCGAGGTCTTTCTCTCCTGTGCAGGGATGCCGTACCTCCCCCGCAGCAGCTATCCACGCAGGTCACGTACCCTTCAGAGCCTTTAACTTAAGCCTCCGCAGCCCATGAGACAGTGGCAGTTGGGTCTCAACTAAGCACTGCCTTCAGCGAAGAGGAGACAGAAGCCTGCGGCTTCCATCCTTGGACGCTGTGCTGCCAGCGTCCCTCCAGCAGGAGCTTCTTTCCCCCTCTCCGCTTCAAACGCTACGCTCTTCACAGAGGGCTCTGGTCAATCTGAATTGAACTACAAGGCTTACGTGATTAACACGTAACAGTTTTAATGAGATAGGAAGAAGTAACAAGGCTAGGCACACCTACAACTCTGTCACCTGTCCCTGGCCTCTGGCTCGAGTACACCCAAAGGCTGGAACTCCTCTGGGGGGTTCTTTCTTCACTGTCACGTTCCATGAGTGAGTAATGTCTGATTTGATGGTCTTGTGCAACAAGGAGAAACCTCCAAAGGACAGCTCAAAGGACATCTAACCTGCCACAAGCACTAGGAAATGCTTTTTAACATCCCATAAAAGACAAACAGAAAAAGAGCAAAAGCTTTAACTGTAATGTTCCATAGAAACAAGCTTTAAAGAAGGTTACTATCCACTTCGCAGCTCACCGAAAAGGGCAATTACAACAAAAAAGAGAAGAATATAACAATCTCCAGCCCTGGGGAATTTTGCAAAACTTTTGGCCATGCCCCTCTTTATTCAACACATTCATTCACATTTGTTCACCATACAGAACACGCGATGGCCGTGTCTCAGAGAGCACCTCAGTAAAACGTTCTGAGCCTATGAGGAGATACTGGGTGTGAGAGGAGGAGCAGCACGCACAGGAGAGGGGCGGACGACACTTCTGTCCATATCTGACCTGCCATTCAGGCTCCTGCCGCTCCAGGGCCGATGTCGGAGCAGAGCAGGATCGCCGACAGCTCCCATGTTTGCAATACTTTCGATAAAAGGGCCTTTCAGTGAGTGTCTGGGGATGTGGTTTCAGCGAAGACAAGCAACGTGTTAGTAGATGCTGGAGGCTAACATATGTCTCTAACATGGCTCTCCATACTCGGAACCAAGCCTCCTTCCGGCTACCCAGGCCAAATAAAACGCAAATAAAGCGACCGCTGTGTAGAAACCTCTCCCAAGCGTAGGAAAACCCCAAAGACTTTGGTTACAGGGAGAGGAGACGGAGACTATACTAATGATACGCTTCGTACCCCAGCAAGGGGACAGGATTAACACCATTCCGGGCGAAAGCGTCCCGCTGGCGCGGAGCTTGCCACGCCGGCTGCTCCGCAGCTCTGTCCTGCCAGCATCCCTCCGGCGGCGCCTCTGGGCTTGGGTGCACAAAGACTTGCTTCTGCAGCCTCCCACAGCCTCCCACCGCCTTCGCTGGGTCTCCGCGCCGTGTGAGGAACGTGAATACGCAAAGTCTCCGCACCGTGGCTTTAGGGGAAATTATTGATTCACTTTGTGAATCACCACGCTGAATTTCTAAAGTGGCAGAGAAACAAAATATTTGTATTAACTTGTAAACAAACTCCGCTGCCATTAAGGCTGTAACGCGAGCGTGATAGATAACAAGTGACCCTTTGGTCTCGCAGCGCTTTTGAAGTTCCTCGCCGCTTCAGAGCTCTGCTGCAGCTTCATCACGGATCACGCCTCAAAGGGGGTCTCCGAGCCAGCGCGGGCGCGTGCGGACAGGCGACAGACACGTGGCCAGCGCTGGCCTCAGCTCTGCCCTCAGCTCTGCCCTCATCTTCCGCCTGTTTCCCGCGGCGAGCTCGGGCTCCGTACCATTTGGCAACGCCTGCTTCTGGGCACCGGGCAGGAAAGCGCGGTGCCACCGGGGCTGGCACAGTTTGAACTCTGCTGTGAAAACACCATTATCATATTTTCCAGCTTTACTGTAGCTGATTCTGAGAGCAGCTAAGTTTCCACATAAAACAAACGGTACTTTTTCTTTGTATACTGCTAGTCCTTGCCAGTTGTACAACCGAGAGCATAAGCATTTGAGTGATGGAGTCACTCATCTAAATCTGAGAAGGAGAAAGGCACAACCTGCGATAAACTTTTTAATGTTTTACCTGACGCCGGTGTCAGTCTCATGAGAAACAGACGCATCAATCTGTATAATTATACAAGAAGTTGGCCTGCAAGAAGCTTGCATTTCTTTATAGCTGAAGGCCGACATGGAAATCCCTATTGATAAAATGACCAGAGGCATTTTTCCTGTACACCTGAGAGAAATCCAAACGAAGAAATGAAGAAGAGCGCCTCAGCACCTACTGTCAGTATGTGCCTGCGCTACGGGGGCACAGACCGAAATAAGACGCCTGTGTATAATTTCTGTCAGTCTCTTCAGCTGCCTTTCAGAACTGACTCCAGATGCCCAAGTCAAGCGAAGACGCTGAATATACCAGCAAACAGCACGGGAACGTTCCCTCAAAAGGCAACAAAGCTTCCTAGCAGACCCACGCATGAGAATTAAATCTTTTTTTTTTTTTAAAAAAAACAAAGCAAAACCAAACCAACAAATCCCAAGCACTTTCCCTATCTCCTACCCTGGAGATGTTTTGCTATCTGTAGAAGTTTCGCAAAGCATGACATAACCCGGAAAGGTTGCCTCAAGCTCTCAGGAGGGCAAACTTCCAACCATGCAAACAACGGAGAACAACAACCCCAAAGTCACTCGACCCAGTAGGTACTTACCAGTGCCCTGTACTGCTCAACACTGCGACGGAGCGGCGGCGTAACGTGGTTCTTTCCCTGGATGCCAAGTTCAAGCGCAGACTCTCCGGGCTGTCAGGTGGATAACGAGCGCCCGGTTTGATGAATCTCCGCTGGAAAGCATGGCCCTGCTCACTGTGCTGGAGGAATGTCTTACTCCTTTAGAGCTGGCTCTGCTCTCTAAAGGTCACATTCCCAACAAGCCCTGAACTTCTGCTCGACTCAGCTTTTTGGAGGATGCTAAGGTCAGAAAGCTTAGTTTTTTATTTTAAACAGTACTTAAACCAGCCGTAGATCCTATTAAAGAGAGAGGGGGAGATTGCTGACCCAGGGTGAGATAAAACAGCAGCTTTCATCGCGTTTAATTGCTGAAGGACATCTTGAGCTTCTCAGAGAGAGGAAGGAGAGGTCATCCTCGGGCTCCCCCGGCCTTGTCCCTGTCCCCAGGCGCTGTGCAGCCTCACCGTCCTGCTGGTTCCAGCCCCAACGACTGCACTGGAGAAGTGGAAATACCCCTGCTCACACCCTAATTGCTGTGCTAACGAGGACGGGATGCAGTATACGTGGTCAGGAACATCAGTTGGCACCTTCCAGGGTGAAAGCTGCTACACAAACGCACGCTACCATGGCCGGTGTTTAATTTCAAATGGGACATATTTTTCTAAGAAATAACTGAATCACTGGGGAATGCTGGAATTCAAGTCAGAACATGAGATTCCTGGAATGTTTTCCAATCCTAGTAGCAATCGAAGTGAGGGCCAGGTTTGGCATACAAAAGGATTGTTTTTCAGTCCGACAACAGCAGTGAAAATGAAAATTGGTCCATCAGGTCAAAATCTGGCAGTGGTTACCATGGCCCTGGTAGAACACAGACTTCTTCATGGTCTGTGAATGCAACGCACGCTGGAAAAGGGCAAACAAGTTGAGATTTCATCCCATCGCCAGTTCTGACGCAGAAAACTAAAGGCCTCCCATGTTGTTCTTATTTGAAAAGACAGAATGGAAGCCAAAGGACTGAAAAACTAGTTACTAACAATACTGGGCCCCATTTTGAGTTTAATGGATTTGGAGATGGGAGTATTTTGCAGAGACGAAAAGCATTCGACGAGGTTACCTAACGCTTGAGTTGATGTCCTTTCACTGGCGTCACGCTGGCCATGACCGAAGTAGCCACGCGGTTTGGTACCGGTGTGTACCACAGCGGGGAAATACTCAAGGCTGAAGTGTGCAGTGCTTCCCATGCGGGCGGCTGCACGCAGTATTAGACACCCCGCCATACAGCCACGGCACACGCTGGCCACGGATCCTACAGCTCCTGGGGAACAGCGGTCTCACCAGAAGCACGGAAAGAAAAGAACAGGAGATGGACTTGGGCGCTGATGGAAACCCTGCGAGGGTTTGGATCCGGCTGCGTCGACTGAGTTTGCAATATATGCAAGCGAACTAGAGAAAATGCGAAGTAGGTGTGAGAAATGGTAACTCTTTTTTTTTTTTTTTCTATCAAAAAGCCAAGCAATGCCTGTCAGACAAGTTTCTCAACGTTCACGAGAATTAAGGTCAGGTCCATTTGCAACTATTTACACGCAAGAAATAAACACCTGATTCACAATCAGATGCGTAACATTTACGGACACAAGTGTGGAGGGATTACTGCGTATTTACAAGGAACTTCATGAGGACATCCTAAGAAGCTATTGCCCACAGCTGAGACATGATAACCATCAGCACGGACATTCTCATCTCGTTACAAATGTCAACTAAAGAACACAAAAAAAAAGAAAACTAAAAGTAAAATTAAAACCATCCTCAGTTTCAGTCTCTCCACTATCTAGCGTGTGGTTTAAGGAAATAGGTTTTACTTTGCACTTACCGTGAGCTAGGAGGGTGCATGCTATGAGTCCTGACATTAAATTCTTCTCAACAACGTCTCTCTTTTAACACACGTATTCCCCGTGAGCCTCCCGCGGGCAGCCACCTTGCTTTGGAAATGAACGTCACAGTAACACACGCCACACCGCGCCGTTCCTTTCCGGGCACGTTTGTAGCGTGGCTGCATTAAGCCGAACGCTAACTCCAAAGGGCAGGCACCGGAGTGCCACGGGGCTGGCTCGCAGGCACGGCAGCCACGTGGTCCCAGTTGTGCCGAGTTTCCAGGATGTCACAGCCAGGTTTCTCTCTTGCATCTTCCATCTCCTTTAGACAGCGGGAAGCCTGCCTGTGAAGTGTAAGGACACATAAGACATGGTTGTCACTGACAGTTCTTTCTTTTGATCTTGAAGACCTAAGGCAAGAGCGCAGTGGGTGCTGCCAACGCTGCAAAGCAACCTTCTGACCTTGTTTTTCTCTCGCCTCTTCTCAGGGCAGCGCTGGATTCCAAGGACACACGGCCTTGTCCAACCCTACGCTCCCCCGGAGATAAGGGAGACATTGACTCTGGCTCTCAAACATTACAGACGGAGCTGCCCAAAAGCTTCAGCCAAAGGCACTGCGAGGAAGAAAGCACAAATGGGAGAGAACTAAATTCTGTTTGTTCATTCACATCCCAGCACAAGCAAACTCCACCTCCAGACATAGTGCCTGTTCCTCTGGAACAGACAACTGTGATCAGAATGCCATTTCAGCGTTCAAAAAGGGATACGGCACAAATGACTTACAAAATGAGCTTAATGAAGGTACACATTTGGTCACAGCTGCTGCTGAGACCAGGCTGGAAGGAATCCAAAAAACAGAAGGAAGCGAGAGCATTAGTAAATTAGAAGGGGAGATCAAGAGCTTGCTTCTGCGAAGAAATCCCAGCCTTGGAAACCACAATTTTTAATCCAAACTACCCATGGCCCTTCCAGACCGTGGGAGGCACCTCTCAAAAAACACCTGGAGTCTTTGCAGACCAGCCAAGGGCCATCGCAACTTCTCTGTGTCCTTCCTGAACTGGGCCAGCAAATAAAAGAAGAGCGTGTGCTCATGGCGGCTGCTGACGTCGCCAACAAGAATTTCAGAGCTGAGTATACTCAGAAAACTAGGGAGTTTTTAGAGTGAAGAAGAGTATTACCTCCTGAAATCTGTACAGATGGAGCGCTGCATGTCCTGTGGGGGAGGATTGGGGTCAATCTTGTTAGACATAATAGGCCTTTATTCATTATGGATGGAAAGATTCAGATCTTACCGTTACGGGAGAGGATCAGTTCAGCTGCGGTAAAAGCAAACTTCCAGGACTTGCAGAAGAGTCAATTAGACTGCCGAGACGAACGAGTTCGCAATTTTCAAAGAGCTGGTGGAATATTTGTGAAGTTCCGTCTCATTTGCTTGATCTCTGCAAAACATAAATACAACTTCCATCACGAAATGGAATAAATATCAACTGCTGTTAGCTTATACAAGAGTTATTGGGGCTATCGATCCTTACCATCAAGGTTGGGATCAGAAAGAAATCGCCTCCGCTCCAACCCCACCATGGCTACAGGGTTAGATAATTAACAGTATATTAAGGAAAGGAAGATTTAACACCTTCCATGAATGCATCCAGAACTGAGACATTAGGCCAGATGGACAATTGTCTGTTCTAACGCAACCCTTCTACTCTCGGAAAAAAACCACACCAAAGCCAACCATTGCTCACCAGAAATGCCAAGTCATTACTGGGTGTGGTGCCACCGGAATCACTCACCGCTCGGACCACTGGTATTTAAGCGCTTTTACTGTATTCTGTAGCTGCTGGGATCCCTCAAAGTCAGGATCTCTTCCGCCACCCTCCTCAAGGCCACCGCCTCCGCAGGGAGCAGCCCAGCCCTCAGGAAGATTCCCGAGGCACTGGGTGCAAGCCTTGCTCCGGAGCCTCGGAAATCTCCCTGGGCTACAGCACGTGACAGCTCCTGCCGTTGCGCTCCAAATAAAGAGCCTGAATTGTCTAACAGATAAAAGTTGCCTTTTTTTTTTTTGAGACGAGATGCTCATGGCAAAGAACTTAAGGAGAATGAGAAGAGAGCAAGGATTCAACCCACGCTGAATTATTTTGGCCATGAAACTGACGAAGAAAAACACAATAAAAACGCTGCAAAGAACGTTTCCAAATGTTTCTTTGAAAGAATTAGTACCCAGCCAAGAACTGCTGGTTCCACACCAGACTCCTGTGCCAATCTTTTATTTCTTTTCTTTTTATTTTCTAAAGATTTTGTTGGCGCATTTAAATTTTGAAGTTTTTTGTAACACAAGAGAGTACGCCTTGCCAATGACTTCTCCTCTGCAGCACTGAAAGGTTTGTTTCCAATGTTTTACCGTTACTTTGAAGTATTTTAAGTTGCACGATCTTCAGACTTTGCAGGACTCTGCTAAATGTCTGACACGGCAGCGCAACTGTTAACAGCTTCATTGTCCGCCAGGGAAAAGCCACCCCGGTCGGAATGGAGAACACGGATCTGACAGACTCCCGATGGCTCACCCGCACTGGATAAGAAGGAAATCAACTGCAGCCCTTGCTTCCTAACATAAAACAGAAACCTTTTCAAAATTTCAATTCCACATTTTTAAGGCAGGAAAAGCTGCCGTGAGGTTGACTCTTTGAAGCCTCGTCTCACTGAAGCCATTGCTAATTGTCACCTATTTCCTCCACGTTCCGTGAATTTTGGACAAGTGAAAGGAGCAATTAGACATTTTTAATAAACAAACCTGAAGCCGAACACAAACTTTCAGTTTGCTTTCACGCTGCTTAAATTCTTCCTGGATGTTCAGCTGCAGTAAGAATTACACGCGATACATCTTTGGAACTGTACTAAAAGTACGGCTCATTAAGACGCCAGTTCGATTTTGTCCTAATGAAGTTAGCCTTTAATTTTGCATAGAATGACACACGAGTTTTCAAACTGTATTTGCTTCTGGGAAAATGATATTCTTTTACGTAACACAAAATAATTATCTGCTCACTTCTATTTTGTTTGAAAAAATTTTTTCAGAAAAATGCTTGGGGAATATTCAAATAAAGTCACGTAACCCAAAACTTCGCTAGGATACCCTAGTAGTTTTGGACACCTCCGAGCCCTTCTGGGTTACACAGAATATGGTAGGCCACGAAATGTACGCAATACTGTAAAGACACCACGGGAACTTCTCGCCAGTGTGCTGGATGAGCACAGGCCAGGCAGGAATTCGTTTCCGAAGACGAAGAGCTGAAGTCCCACCACGTTGCCACCCTCCTTCCCGGGACAGAAGACGAACCGTCCTGCGCTCCCTTGAGACTGGACTCCAAGCAGAGGAATTCCCCTCCCTCCCCATTCTCTGCAGTACAACAAAAGACATCTTTCAGGGTTAGGAAAAAAATCTTTTTTACCAAACAAATGCTATTGTTTGTTTGATTCTTGCGGTTTCAGGATGCTGGCTGGAGGCTGGGGACAGCAATCATACCGTAGGCTCTCAATCAGGCAGTTGGCCAGTTCTGAGGCTGCTCTTGCGAGGACACCGAGAACCCTCTAACCCGCATGCCTCCCAAATAAAGACGGCTATTGCAAAGCAGAAACTTTTTCACAAAAAAACCCCAAACCACTCAAAAATCCAGATCGCTTTCATTAACGCTGCGTGTGCCGGTTTGCATTCAGGCTCCCTCTAGGATTAGAAATGCTAGTGCAATTCTATGGCAAATGCCGGAAAGCACTCCTGAAGCCTCCTGCTGGCAAGTTTTAATACACTAATGGTATAAATTCAACAAATCTGAACTCATCCTTTTAATTATGCAGTAAAGTGCAGAAACACTGCCTAAAGCTTGCCGTTCACATATGACAATTTCGGTGATTAACAAAGGTTCTTCAGGCAAAACCACAGAAGTCCCTAAGCAAACAGATGCTTTTTGCAGAGCCTTGGGTTTTTTAAAAATACACCTGTGCTTCAGACAGCATTTGCTAGTTCTGCGCAGTTTGTAAGACAGGGGAAAGTAAGCGTAAGAAGCAGAGGAGAGCTCCCAAGCAACAGCCTCGCTGTTATCTGCTGGGATGTGAAGCGGGAGTAGCACAGGCACCAGCCGTTTCCACGTCTCCTGGTTTTGCTTCTTTGGCTTCTATTACAGTCGCCCGAAAAGGAAAATTTCTGGTTTGGGGGAAGCAAAGCAGCCACTTCAATTCTACTGTTTGCACTTCCTTGTAAGTTGCTGTTTCAGCACCCACATCGTGAATGAAGGAATTAAAAAATAATAACTGGGAAGACCAAGTCCACTGGCTGCGGGTCTGAGAATAGTGGGGGAGAACCGACACCCCCTGAGTGCCAGGACCTCCCGTAGCATCCTCCAGAATAGGAAGGGGGTTGGCCTTGGCCTCACCTGTGCCCAAGCAAAGGGTGGGTTGGGTCGGGTCGGCAGAGGGGCAGCCCGCATCCCGCCGTGGTGGCACCCAGCGAGGCACCTACCACCCTTCTGGGCAGGACAAGGGCCTTGTCCCCGAGCACGCGTGGAGGGAGCCACGGCTGGTGCACGCTCTGGTCTCAGCAGCCGGCCAGGAACACCCTCCAGCGTCACTGTACGGAAGCACGCAGTTTTCAAACGGAATATAAGGCCATACAAACAATATTTAAGAAAAGAAAAAACAAACCCAACAACGAACAGAAGAAGAAGATGGTATACGCTTTACCACTAGAGTTGGCACAATAAATACTAATCAAGTTAATAGCGGTCACATTGTGCAAGCATTAGACTAAGAAAGAGCTTGAGTCTGCTACTCCCCACAACAGGGAGTTTCTAAAAAATTGTTAGTTTTGGAAGCATTTACCATGCCTGCTGTATTTTTCTGAGACAGAGCATCATTTATTCTATCCTTTATTGGATGAGACATAAAATAACAATCCTAAAAAGGTGTGGCCATTAAAAATCATCTGCTATCTTTGGCAAGAGCAGGGAGAGCCAGCTCCAGCAATCACGCCAGGTCCCCAGTGTGGAGAGAAGAATTCTCTCTCTTATCCCCTTCCCGGGTTATTTCAGATACTGAGTTAAGCCTCAGGCTGATGTTCATTTGTGTCGTCCGTTCGTGACGCAGCCACGCTGCTGTACGTCATCTTCGGTTCTCTCTCACCGTAAACGTCAGCTTCAATGACTGAGCGAGGACGGGAACTATTGCAGAACGCTACTTTATGCCGCCTTTGCAAACGATCCTGCTTCGCAGCACTTGACAAACAACAACTTTCCAACAAGCTTCCAGTACGCTGCTCAACACCGCCATTTCACGAGCACAGAGACAAAACTTAAAACCCCAGGTCTCATTTCTTGCTTTATCTTGTTTCACGGTTAGTTGAACGATCAGCGTCATTGGGCACACGTTCTTGCCCCAGTCTGCCAAAACACAAGACCAGTATCTCCGGGCTGCGATACTCTATGGAAAGAGCAAGTTCTCCTTCTCATGACCACGTCCGTTGGACACTTAGCACTAGCCCGTTTACATACGTCTTCTAATTCCATCGCCTCAGTCCCAGAGGGAGAACTCACGTCAGTCGCTTCCATCAGGAGTGGGCTCTGCTGGCCACTCTATACACAATAACTTGTGTCGACTATTCTTTTACACGTGTCATCCTCAGCTTCACTCAAATTTACGTTGCTCAATTTCCCACCTTTAAATCCATCCTTTAATGGATTTAGCTAATCTGAAATCTGTTAATACTGGGGGGGGCGGGGGGGGGAAGCCAATATTTATGTGCAAAGCATAGGTTTTGATAAGGAACATTTTCACTACAAAAGGCCTTGTTTCTCAAAAACTCAAAATTCTCTTTTTTTTTTGGGGGGGGGCGGGGCGGGAGAAGAGACGGGTAGGGGCTACAAAAGTCAATTTAAAGGCTTAAGGTGAATTTTTCAAAACTTTGGTGCTCAAAATCCCTCTGAAACTCAGTGGGTAAAACGGATCAGGCTTTGAAACTTCCTTGCCCAAGCGGCAGTCAAATTCGTATTCTTAAGTGCAGCCTCATAAAGAAGGTTAAGTGACCACCTTTAACTCACCACCTTTAATTCTGCATGTGCGCAAGGCAAAGCCGACGCACGGCCCAACTTTTCAGAAGCAGAATTCCCACCCAAACCACAGAAATGTACTGCTATTAAAAAAACATCTCTCCCTGAAATCTTCACCCGAATACGGGCTTACGCTAGCTATCGGCCTCCCCGACAAAACTTGCTAAATTAATTCTAATTGAAGTTCGATAAAAATCTGGAATAGGCACTCATTTTTTTGGTGGTAATTTTAAGTTTCAAACCGTATTCTACATAATTTTGAGGTATGGAGGTGGTTTAAGCTTGACATCATCATACAGAAGAAGAAATACAGAACACCTTATAGCTACTCGTGATCTATTCGCTCCCTTTCCAATACACGTGAAACTGCTGGTTTTTGTTTCCAGTTTTTATCATCTCCCCTCCTTCCTTTTTTTTCCTGCTCTGGCCATTCTATACAATCCCTAAGGCTAACACTCAGGCAGATTCTTTGCCTCGCTGAACTGAAGTTCGAGAAATATACTGACTAAAAAGCACCTTCCAAGTCTGTCTTTCCTTATTAGCTGCCGTAGCTTCTTCCCAAGAGTTCATTGGTTTTACAAAGACTTGTGAATTGCAGCACTTCAAGGAGTCCCGTTCGCAGTCACGTACCAGTGCTTTAAGTAATTGCTAGTGCAGAAACATCACCTAGACAGAAAGGTAAAACTCTGTCTGTCTGCTCGACAGGTGCCAGGTTTTCGGAGTTTCAGTCCAGGCAACACGGGGTAATCCTGGCAGTAATAAGCTGCTAAGATTTCTGGCGATATCTGCAACGCGAGGCAGGTGGCGTTAAGCAGGCATGGCACACAGGGACTGGGTTACTGCTGTTGTAAATCCCAGCGCCAAAAAAAACCCCAAAACCAGCATACCTCAAGCATTTCATTCCATGAAAATGAAACAAACACCCTTCCTTTTTTTTTTAAAAACCACAGTTCACATTTGCAGAGCACAGGACCTGTCAAGACAACGGGATAATAAAACACCCAATATAGTTCTGTCCCAAGGGAAATGGCAAAAAAGAGGAAAAGAAAACGAAGAGTAGTTTTCCTTCAAGCGCTTCCACGCTGAGATTCTGCTGCGAACGAGCAGCTCATGAGGCGGCTGGGGATCTCCTCCTGCTGCTCCGCCATGTCCCCCCAGTCCTCCTCCTCCTTCAGCTCTACGTACCCCAAACGCGAATTCCGTGCACACCATATGGAATAACTGCATACGGGGCGGGGGGAGGAAGAGCACCCAATGCATAAGACAACTCTGTGGAGAGACTTTTTCTATTCCCTGAAGTCAGATGAGGCAGCTCAGGTAAACCACCCTTCAGCCCACTTCGCTGCACGGGACAAGAGTCCCTCTGTATCTCTAAGGCAATAAATCAGTTCAAATGTTTCCTAACCCGATGCTTTAAACCTGGGCTTTTCGAAAGAGCGGGGGGTTTTTAAGGACTTGAGAAAAGAAAATGCTTTGAGCATTTGTACAGATGGCAAGTGCGAGAGGAAATACCGAAAACACCAAAACGCTACGGATTCTGCAGCAAAGAGAAGGTGCTACGCAGAGAATACAGAGCCATCCCCCACATTTGGTACCTCCAGAATGTCTGGATGCGTGGAAAATGATTACGGCAGATAGCTGGATGTAAGCAAGCTTAGGCACATCTTACCTTTGTAAACCATTTCAGCTGAAAACTCAGATAAGTGTGCTGGGCTTTGGGATAACCCTCACTTATAGGGAGGTAGGGAAAAAAGTAAAAATCAATGGAAACAAATTCATAATGCCTATCTCTCTGCCTTTACACGATGCCGTCTTCAGATTTTAAAAGCAATCTCACTGGTCGCAAGTCAAAAGGATGCATGCAAAACTTGAATACTCAAAAGAGGAGGAAAAACTGGGGCTGTGCCTTTTCAACTTGCCAAGTTGAAGGAATGTTATTGAAGACTCTCTTACATAAATGTTCCTTGACCTCTGAATGAACCAACAGGTCTTAAAAACCGCATCAGCCAAAGCAAATTCCCACAGCAAATACAACATTTAGCCGAGCGCATCAGATTTTTCTCTCCGCAGCACCAAGAAAACTCCAAGAGCGAAAATGGCAAGTTAGCATTTCCTTTTTGGGTCTAAATGAGTCCAATAAACTTGTGGCGAGCGGTTGGCAGTATCTAGATCGCAGAACTGGAATCTACCATGCTGACTCCTCCCGAGTTCCCTCACAGATGGCCAACAACACGTTCTACCATCTTGCCCAGCAATAAAGATCCATAGGTCCTTCTTCCTCTCGACGAAGATCTCCCCATACGTTGTAGCCTAATGGATTCTGCATAGAGTTTGAAAAGGCAAGAAAAAGAACCTCTACAGCGTTGGCCAAAAGGAGAGCAGGCGGTGCTGTCTCCAGCTGGGCCTCGCACAGGCAGCAGGAGCATCAACGACAGGAACCACTCAAGACAGATACGCACGAGACACAGCAGCGTTCTATTTGTCCAAATACTCTACATTCACTTATCACGTTTATGACCCCAAAACGACACGTAAATGCTATGAAGTCCCCAAGTTTTGAGTCAAAATTTGAAGGACAAGTCCTACGTAAGATGCAGCTAAAGCCTCTGTAGGAGCAGTTTAATTCAAGCACGGAAAGCAGTCCGGATTACTGCTAAACAACCTAGCGCTCCTCAAGCAAGTCAGAGAATACAAGAAAAGCCATTCTACAACCCAAATCTGGATATCGGCATGTGTGGATGCTGCGGATTCATCCCACGTTTCTCAGGCTTGCCTATTGCGAGTGCTCTTCTGTCCATACAAAGCAATAATATTATCTAATAAAGCAACACACAGAGAGACGGACAGCTCAGGAACAGCCCAGCGGACAAACGCCATACCCGTCAGCATGACAGCATTAATTACATGGAGCTTAGAGATCCTTTTGGACATAAGCATATGCCAAATCTCTTCCTCTGCAGGAAGTCCTATAACATGTTATTAGTGTGCTGCGCAGATATGCTCAATCTTCCAAGACGGATTCCAACCATCTTCTGAACTGCCCAGAGAAGAAACTCCCGAAGCCAGGGAGCGTTCAGCCACCTTCAGCACAAACCCACCCTCTCTGCTCCGCAGCGTCCTGACCTACTCACCAGGCTCAGTTCAGCTTCGTTCCCAGTAATGTGTCCAAGAGCCTCATGCAGTACAGAACCCCCCGAACACCAATTACCCTGTGCACCCAGGCAGAGCCGCCAAGAATGAAACAGCCTGTGCTCATTTAACACCGCGTCGTGACGTACGCAGGGATGAAGAAAACTGCACAGACAACTTCAGCTCTGCAATTTAAATACTCAGCTCTACAAACCAAGGAGATTTTAGCAGTCACGTTTCCTCTTCAGGTCTTGAATAAGATATATAGCAAAATATACCCTATTAAATAAATAAATAAAAATTTAAAATATATTTGTAGTTATTACATATATGATGATTTGAAAATCACCTCTTCCTTTCCTTTAAATAGTACAGTGGTAGCAAACGAAGCAGAAGCTATGCTGAGACGGGCATTTCTACACAGAATTCTACAGAAATGCTTAGGCTTCTTTTACGACACGCCAGTGGCAGCCTCAGACGCAGGAGTTTCGCCACTTAACCTCCACACTACTACTTTATCAGCAAACCTGCCACCAGCCGGAGAGGAAACGATACAATACTGACCTTGTGCCAAAGTATCTTGAGCGAGGCTGGCAAAAGGAAAAAGCTATAGGAATGCAAGGAAGCTTTATACCAACTTAATGTTGTCTCCAGTGAATATTATACTCTCATTAAAAAAAAACAAGCAGCACCAGAACAACCTGTACCTGGATCAATCATAAACATACAAAAACTGAGTGATGGCCAAGCCTCGCATGAAAATCTACACGGATTTTTCAAGACAGGAAGAGCTTCCAATCGCTACACCAAAAAACCGTAATTGCCGCATCTTTTATTTCTGTTAGCATCTCCCTCTTATTTGCTTATTTTGTGAACAACTGTAGTGAAACACATGTGATTGAAAGGACTGTTGGAGGGTGTCCCGTTCGAGAGAGAGCGCAAGAGCGGTGTTTCCTGGTTAAGCAAGGCAGAGAGCGACTCCAACAAGCAGTAACAGCTGTGTGAAAGTATGAATTTGTCCATGGGCTAAAACGCTGGACTGAGCCAGGCAGCCGTTAGCACTACCAAACACGCAGGCGTGCTCACGGATGCTTCTCTGAGCAGAAAAGGGCTTGGGCAAAGCTGCAGTGGTCAGTTTTTCCTGCTGTCTCTGCCCTGTGCCGGACCCGGGGAGGCTGTAGCCAGAGGTGGTGTCCTGTGGGGTTTAAAGACGAGTTTAGGTAAGACACTTCTTTATGCCTCTGCTCGAGGGAGCGCTACCGTTAGAATGAACTTAAGCCACAAACCCCTCGGTGTTCCTTCCAACACCTTCATTTGTCCGAGAACAGCAGCACACAAGGCAGATCGTATTTAGATCCAGAGGATGATGTTTTATCTGGAGGAAGAGGTGGATGAATTAAAGACGTGATGATGTTCCGCTACCTGCCGCTCCAGGTCTGTATTCGTAAACTCATTCTTCTACTGACACCGCAATCCAGAAATAATCAAATATAGGCACATCACGTTTGCAGGCACCGGTGCTCTCACCGATACTTCACTTGATACTTTCTATATATGAAGATTTTATAGGCCAGGGAAATAACTCATGGGAGGGGGAGAGAGACGCTGTTCTTCTGGATTAAGTAGTTTGGGTAGAATTGCTTTAAGTCTCATTTGCGCACATATTTTTTACTAAGAGAGTTTAAATTGCAATTACTGTAGCAGGATTCTTCCATTTCTATTGCGGGATCTCTCACTCTGGTACAAATCACTTTTTAATGGCAATTTATGGAAGGACCTTAACCTTCAGCCAGGCCAAAGAGCCAGCTTTTTGTTCAGATCTTGAGTGTTTTCAGCAAAGTACACCACCCAAGCACGGATGGCCATATCGCTAGGATTAATTCTAACTGCTGTCTGATGACCATGCACACATTGCTTCAGTTCAAACATTCACATTTTTAATACCCGAAGTACCACAACCTGCATTAAACCTGGGGTATACCCTGGCTGAAACTATATTTAAGCGCAACGTGACGCAGAAGGGAAGCATCGTGTCAACAGTGATTTGAGCCACGCAAGCTCAAACACTTGCTTCGGCCCAGCAAACAACTCTCCCTGGCATTAAATCCAGTTTTTGTCACTCCTGTTACCTTTTGTGGCAAGATTAAGCTACATACGTTAATACACTATAAAAACCATTTTGCAATCATACAGACGCCCCCATCTCGGGCGATAGTTACACGTTTCAGGAGATGAATTCATGTCATATATAACATTAATGAAGTTCCCCGACTAAATTCCTTAGAGCAAAACTGTCTCTGTACTTAAGAAACGAGCTCTTTGGAGTCAGATTCTGTTCCCAGGCTTCAGTGGACTCCTGTGAGTCAAAAGAACAACTTGCCTTATGGCCACCCTCCTGGTGTGACGGAGCACAAAAACCCTAAGTCAAACTGGCATTGCCAAGTTCCTTAATTCATTTTGTTTCTTCTCCCCCTACACAAAGCTCTTGTGGCATCAGAATCCTGCCTTTGACATAGGCTTTCAAATAGGGAACGCCTATTTGCTCAACTTCCTTGCGTAAAACAGAAATATATAAACAGTAAGAAGGGATTCTCCCAAGAGTGCTGGAATGCTTAGCCATAAACCTTACGTTACAGAGAAAAATAAGTGTTTGTTGCGAAATCATTTCAATATTTTTGGCAGTCGTTATACAAATACAATATCAGATATGTTTCTTTTCCGTATACTCTTCCAAAGCATAACACAATCAAAAGCATGAAAAAACAAACAAGCCTTGCATCGTTCCAGAGCTTTAGATGCTGGATTCATTCCCATTGCCAAGTGTTAGTTCAGTTGCTGCAGGGAGAGCTTTTTAGAACCAATAAGTATGAAGAACCACAGATGTATTAATAAGGGCAATACTCAGTCCTGAAGGGAAGAGTTCGGTACGAGCAGCACGCTGGCTCCTAGCCACGCTCCGCATTTCAAATACCAGCCTTCTGCCCCAGACGCTGCCCTCCAGATAATCCCCACTTCCCTTGACATTCCGCTGTTATACTGACCAGCGCTTGGGATGTTATTCCTGTTCGTGGTGTTATTATCACTTGTAGGGATCTAAAGCTTAAAGAACAACACCAAGAAAGAAGGGCTTAATTTCTTACAAGTTTCTTTGATAAAGCAAGCGAGCCAATTACAAGCTTATTTTATGTTCAAAAAACAAAGCCAAGAGATGTTAGCCTAACGCCTGTAACGTTTGCATATCCCTTCAAGAGTCCAACTCTGCTTACTTTTTAGGCAGAATCGTCTTTTCCCAGGGTTTTCAAGCTGCTTGAACACTTTTAATTTCCACTGGGAAACATAACTTGCAGTGAGCATTCAACATGTTGAGACCCTCAGTCACTTACTATCTTGTAAAACCCTCTCTTCTGGAAATTCGTGTATTACGGTCCAGTGATTTTGTCTCTAGTTCTTCTACCTCAAGTGACTTGAAAATCACTCAAAATCAACACCCTAATCTGTGCAAAACCACTCAATAGTAACATAATAGATAATTTTATGCACTAAGAGAGCAGGAGTTCAAGCCAATGTTCTAGGTAAGTTAGCACATACAGTACTGTGCAGTTGACAGAGAACTTCATAAACCATCTGCCACTCTCAGCACGTCACCAGTATCGAAGTCTGGAGTCGTGTCCTCACCGCTCAGTGCCCGATTCAGCATCCCAGCGCCACAGCTTGGACGACCAGTGCGTTCCACAGAGGACTACCACCCGGGGGAGCGGCAACTCAGCTGGCTTCAACCTGTCTTAGCAGGAATTGGGGAGGGGCAGAGCAAAATCCTTATCCCAGTGAAATGGGTCACAAAATTCCTGCTGGCGTCAACAGGTTCAAGATTTCAGAGAATCTCTGGAAGGATGAATCGAGTCAAGTGAAGCACAAAAGTGAACAGACTTGGCTAAGATCCTTTCGGAAAAACTTTGGAACTGGCTCTCGGCTCAATTTCCACGCACCAGTTCAGGTAAGGAAAGGGTCTGCATTCGTACACGGTGGAAAAGGTTTAAGTTAACGCACCTTGACCTCACCATCCCCCTCCACTGCAAGTGAAACCGTTAGATTGTATTGCACCTTCTGCAGCCCAGTTACTTACCAAAGGCCACGCAGTCACCGGCGGTGGGGCTGCAGGCTCACGCGGGCGATCTGCCTCCATTCTTCAGGTCAGAAAATGAGTGAACAGTAAGGAGAAAAAAAAATATAAAAAAGTAATTTTTTTGAGAGGAGACCACAACGCTTTCACAACTAACAACTAGAAAATGCTGTTTGACTACAGGCCCGTAACAGCTCATGGTGATGCTCGTCCAAACAGAACCGAGGAGGGTCAGAAACCAGCACGAACCCGGGGATGCCGACAGCCTTTCTAGTGTCAGCGCAGTAACCCTACAGCTCCTTCGCTCAGGCCTGCACCCCAAATCTGTGTTTTGCGTTATTTAACACCAGAAGAACACCATCTCACCTCACACGGCTTGGGGAAATATTATAAAAGCCCAAAGCACCAAACAAACGTCACTTAACCAGACTATCAAAACTAGTTTTCCCTATCTTTAGGATTTTTGAAAGACTGTTTTGTGGTCAAGTCCTTACTTTTGCATTTCAGCACCTCCCAGACTTCAGCCTGATTTTCCACAGAGACCTTCAATCCAACCTTTGATTTGTCACAAGAGCAAATAGCTTGTGACAGCAAATAACATGATACACACTTGCTGCCGAGCCAGACTGTTCTTATTTCAGTTCCATTCCTTCAGGGGCTTGGCTGCGCTGGAAAAGTAAACACGCCGAAGCTCCAGGCTCTCGCAGTGTGTCAGCCACGTTCTGTTCCCTTTGGACGTCCTCACGTCAACACGGCCATGCTGGAGCCAAGAGAAGCACAAGTACCTGCGGGACGAGCTAGTAACAAGCAGGTATGCTGCGATCAAGCATTTTAAAGCATCGCTGCTGCTATTTTCTCCCAATTTCTACAATTAGTTCATTCTAGATAATGTGCATCTGAAGGGGAAAAGGTCACCAGATATTTTTTAAAATATTGCAGTCGTGAATAATCAGTCTCTGGGGACTTACTGCTGGAACCGTTATTCTAAATATCTCCAAACAAAGCTTATCTCTCAGCCTTCCAGTAATAGCATATAAGGCGGAAAAATGCAAGCACAGCAAAACTTTTATTATCCAATTAATCTGAGGTTGTTCACTTTGTAAAATAAAAGAGAATTATTAGTTGCACTCTCTGGAGCAAGCACTTATCCAGGCAGTAACTAAATAAAAACCATGAAGCTGTAGAGCGATTACAGCCAAAAAATCAGCGCTGCGTCTTTGCGAATGGCACCACTGTGGGATCAACTGACCTGGTTCCAGTCCCTCACCGGTTTCCTTCTGACAGAGCTACATCTTCTCTGTTTACAACAGCCGATAAGGACCTGGTGACTCAGCCCAATTATCACGATGTATTAAAGAAATTCCTAGAAATAAGGGACAGAAGTATTTTCAAACAGCTGAGCGTCAAAAGCACACGGTATTTTAATTAGCAAATGACGTGAACCACATGGGCATATAGAGAAAAGGTAAAAAGCACAGTTCCTGGCTTGAACACTGAACAGCAAGAGAGAGAGATTTAAAAAAAAAAAAAAAACAATTCAAAAAAGTGTTTAAAGAAGGTTGGCTTTTTTTTGGGGGAAAAAAAAAGCCCCAACACAACGGTATGATGTGTAACTCATGGGAAAGACGGTGTTGGGATCGAAGAATGAGTCGTAAGTTTGAATAACAGTGTCATGTTTAGGCATAAATTAAAACATTCTCAGAAGCTGTCCTGAATTTTAAGTTCCTTTGCTTTACAGAGCCTTTAAAAAAATAGTATCTTGTTTCATTACACTGACCGGCCAGCAAGACTTTAACAAAACACAGAGTGCGAGCGCTCAAAAAAGTAAATCCCTTTAGTTGCACCCACAAGATAAAAAACAAGGTTTAGCCTACACCTCTAAAAAGTTCCTCTTTGCCAACTTTCAATTTCAAACTCTTCCTCAAAGCAGAAATAATGTGTCTAAGGAGCACTGCCACTATCCTCTTTTATTAGATACATTTCTAAGCAACTGACTTTCCCTATTGGAAGATTTTATCATTTAACTGGTTCCTAGACAAAAAGGGCTCAAGTTCTCAGCCACAGAGTTCAAGTTCCATGTTTCTTTTCCCTTTCCTAGCTTAACAGTTCAGAAATTAATAGAGAAGAGAATTTTGTCTGCCGGCAGCAGCTCCCATTAGAGCACACGATTAGCTGCCCCCGTTAGACCACGCGGCGTTTTTACGGTGCAGTCCCTGACTCTCACTTCCTTAAGAAAGTACATTTCCCGAGTTCCATAAATCTCCAGTTATGCTCAATAGGATTTCCATCTGCTTATGTCAAGTGTGTAAAACAAAAAGGGCCTCCGATTTAATTTGGACCCTTGAGGGCAATTATGTCTATTATTCAATACCGTATTCCTGCATCTCAACTTCTTTCCAACGGGGATCACATTGGAATACAGCTGTTCTTTTCCTGGCCACTTGCGGTTTCCCGCAGCCGTTGAGTACGAGAGGACCCGTGATCTGTCAAGCGGCCTTTTATTTTCTCCTTAAGTCACACCTTAGCATCTCGTCCCGGGGCCAGCACCGACATCTCGAACAGTGGGTGTCAGTCCCACCCTGTAGACACAGAACCTACTGTGAACACAAAGAGCCCCAAAACACAAGATTCAAATAAGCAAACCACGCCACGTAAGATCAGGCGGATGCTCAGCCTACAGCGCGCTGTTCTGTCAGGTACCTGCAAACCAGTCCTGCCATCACAGGACTCGGCTGCCAGCTCTGCCACGAGCCTCGCTGCCGGAGATAGCACGGAACGCGGGATCGTCCTAGCCACGGCGATTCAAGCACGCCAATAGCACCCAGCACCTTACAGCATTTATCACGTTCCTACCCTGCTTGCTCAGTTCAAGCTACTTGAGTCTTAAAACAAACACCATATTTTTCTGTAACGTATAATCATATTTAAATGAACAAGTCGTGCCTGCGCGTATTATTCCATGGGAAAATGGGTTGCGCTATCTGCCAGTGCTTCCTCGTCCCTCACCTTAACTGGAGCTGGAGCCACCGGACTCTGCAACACCTTCCGAGTCTCTGAAAGGACAAACCCACTCTCGCTCCTGGCTAGAAGACTGCAATTTCTGCCTTCATCACGGTGCGTAACGCATATGGGATACGGAAACATTCACAACTCGCTCACGCTCTCATTCATTACAAAACACCTCGTTAGACAAACGGTGAGATTCTCACGCTGCAGCCACTGCCATGGAAATTCCTTTACCCTGCTATTCTACCCAAACAGTTCCCAGCTTCTGATGGTAACTGGTCTAGGGGAAGTAACGGCACGTTGCCTGAAGTACCAGGGTGAAGAAAGCCCGACTACAGCCACTTGCCAGGCACTAGGTCCACAAGGATTTCGATTTATGCCAAACCGAACTGTGCATTTACTAATACACAGCGTGTCGGGAAAGCGACTACACTAACAGTGAAGTTCGGAAAATTTTCCAAAGTGCACATGAAACTATAACAGCATTTTCCTTCGCCTCTCCCTCTCCCCCCGCAACATCCCAGTTTAACAGTCTATTCGTGATGCAGCTGGCTATCTTTGCAAGGAGACTTTGGAAATAATTACCTGGCGTATCAGTACGTCAACTTTATCCAGGTTTATGAAGTACAAATCAGATAATCACCTGCAAAATCTCACATTTCTTACCTTCATCACGCCCGCCAGTGACATGAAACACAACCAAAAGGGGGGGATCCTCTCTGAAAAGCTTCGCAGACGAACTCCTTTTCCTGCCATTAACAAAGCACACTATGAATTAACTGGCAATAACTGGCTAATTCACCACCTTGAGCTCAAAAACCACCTTTATGACTATTTTTTCCTCTGCGGCAGCTGTATTAACCAAAAAATGTTAGCAAAGTCCCTCACCGTGGCAAGGCTTTTTATCAACAGCGACGAAACTAAAATCGTGCAAGGAATTTGCAGGGAGAGAAAATGATCTCTGAATCCTTCTGACAGTCTGCTTCAACCAGCCTATCCTGCAATTACTGTTTTGAACAATAACGTTTCAGACTCGTGAAGCACCTCTTGCTGTCCTTACATCCGTTACTCATCGTGTTTGAAAAACCTCCATCAGCAACACCCATCAGTTCAGAGGTCAGTCGCCTGTTCAAACTTGGGTGCTGAAAGAAAATCGTTGGACTTCAGCACCCTGGTACCTCTCAAATCCACTTCAGCCTCTCCAAACCTTCAGGCAAAATCCTTATTTAAAATGTTATCCTGTCAGAAAAAGTTCACGGCTCACCATTTTCTAAAACAGGTTCCCAAAGTGAAAAACACACAAAACGACAAATGGTCATCCATCACAGCCCTCAAATAGGAACAACAAATCCAGTCGGCTGTTCTGCTCCACTCAGGTACCTCAAAAGTTACCATGTCTCTGCCTGAAGATCCTGAGCCCATCTCAGTGCCAAGTAAAACAGGTCATCTTAAAAGATCAGAGTGGAAAAGCAACTTCTTGGCTTGCTCTAACTTGGCTGCAAGTTTTAACTGAGATCCAAAGCTCTTCTCACCCTCTTGCACTTCCAAGGATCAATCACTTACCATGGTTTTGCCTTCTATCCCCTCCGGAACAACCGCACCCCGCTATTGGTCAGCGCTGAGAAACAGTCCCCAGGGAAGTTCCAAACAAACATAATAAGGTCCAAACTCCTGGATCTGACAGGCCCTTTTCCTCCAATCTGGCTGATGCTGAAGGCTGGCATTTGTTTCTGATTAACAACATTCTTCCCGTTACGACGTGTGTGGTAGCCATCAACACGCCAAATGGCTTTTCAACCTTCCTGGCCCCTCCGCTTAACACGTTTGAGGCTCAGGCTCATAAAGCCAACACCAAGCTTGTGATAGCATCGCAAGTTCTCAGCTGTACTCTGGTAACAAGTACCAAAACCGTCTTTTTACCGTTGAAGCGCAGATGCAAAAGCGTGATTTCCTTGAAATCAACGGCATTCATTCACCAGTGAGGCGAGACAGCGTATTCTCTGGTGGGGATGTTCATTTTTCCTGCACCTGCCTTCCATCTCCTGACAGAGGGCTGGATCCAAATCAGCGACAGTAATGGCTCTTCCTATTAGAGATCAATTATCGGGCTGCAGAAATTGCTCTTCGCTGCCGAGTCTCTGGGTGGAGCCCACCAGACCCCCCCAGACCCCCAGGAAGCAGCTGCAGTAGGTTTGGCAAGACACACAGTGAGGAAAGGTGGGAAGATTTAGGAGTTGAATGGCGGGAGCCGAGTAACGATCTGGTTTTCATTACTGTTCATCAAGACAATGGCATTCCTTGACTTCAAATATCCTAGGCAATACCCAAGTAAGGTGACGTACATTCTAGCTTGGCATCCTTACTTTCTGAGCAGGGAATGCTTGCTTTCCTCTCGTTCCAGCTGAAATACAGCGCCACCCGAGAGAGGACATTCTCTTCGTGTTTCTCCTGGAAATTAGGATGAAAAACATTTCACAAGTCACACGTTTCCAGAAACACTGCCACAAGAAAGTGCTATTCCACGTGGCGCCTTACGGATATAAGGTACTATTAAGCTTCAGAGCATACAGTACGACACCCTGCCTTTTTCAAGAGGAATGTGAGTACCAGGAGCGCTTGGGAGCTGGGAATATTTCATTGCTTCTATGCTTGCCTCGGTGAAGATTCTGTTATCTGCAGGGACACGCCTGTATTTGGGTATCTGCTGTTGGCAGGAGAAGATTCAGAGCTTGCGGAACGCTCCAAGCACAGGATAAAAGCCTTGCTTCAGTCTTGGGGATGTATGCAAATAAGTGAGACTCTTGCCCGCACCATACTTGTTCCATGAAGCCAGAACAGGAGATTCCAGAATTTAAACCCCTTCTAGGCTTCATCTGCAGAACGCTAATCTGGAGACAGCGGACTGGAGTGAGAGAGGTGGAAAGGTGCGTGTGGGTGAACAGAGGGGACAGGCTTCCAGGCAAAACGAAACCCGACAGTTCCCACACAAATCCTTCCATCCCGAAGGATGGCCAAGGACTGCCGTCCTCACCTTCCTCCGTCCTTAGCTTTTAGCAGTGTTGATGACGGCTGGTTCCTTTCCAGGCCAGCCAGGACCATTTGTTGCACCTTCGGTAACAAGTGGAATCTGCAAGAAAAGAGAGAATTCTTCACCACCAGCTTCGCTCGGTTGTCGTTACACTCCAATCATCACAACATCCGAGGACTGTAACGACAGGACGGTTTTCAGAGCAGGAAAAATTATCTATCACTTAGGGAGAACTGTGATCATGTAAAAAAACAAAACAAAACCCAAAAAACAAACCCTCCATCATTCTGTAAATCTGTGACATATATTAAACAGCAGAGGGACCTTTTTGAATCATCCCCAGCACAATTTGCGTAAGTTCCAAGTATGCTATTGAAGTGAAACTGGCCCCCCAGCATTTAATATCCCATCACTTGCATATCGATTTGCTCCACGAGTATAAAATTACTTTAGTTACTTGCTTTTACGAAAATGTTTGCCAACCCCCATAAGCACGTTGGCTTTTTGTAAAAGCATTAATTGTCCATCTGAAAAGCTGGAAACGGGTATTGTTTGTCTCCCATTTTCCAGGGCCTTCAAATCGCATTCATTGAACCGATCCAGAACAAACTGTTTTTTGTCCAAGTGATTCATCGCATAGGCTGCAAACAAAGCTGAAATGTATATAATCAAATAATAAGATAATGAACTTCAGCGTATTTTATCATGGCACGCAGGAAAAAAATAATAATCACAAAACAAATATTGGGGATTAGTTTGCAAGAAAAAAAATACAATGGCTCAAACAACGAGGCTTAGAATTCAGAGGAAAGGGTTTGGTGAGTTCTAGTAGTTCCTTTAGATTTACCACAGTCTACGTGGTCCTTAGCCAACCCCTGTCCGTGCTATGTGGAACAGAATTTAACTGCTTCAGAGGGACGATGATGGTCTTCATTTACCAATCCGAGTATAAAATCACAGGCTTAAAACTCCACTTCTCGTTCATTGCAGCTGATAACACTGCAGATTTCTTTGCTATTTTCTACCATGGAAGTAAGCAAAAGCGGAAACATTATTTTTATTACCATTTTATCTACTCCCGGTCAAAACCAGAGAACACCGGATAATTAGCTCAATGAAGAATTTGCCGGAGTACCTGCAGCGGGGAGGGACAGCCACGCTCACCAAGGTTAAGTGTGTGACCCTACACATGGAAGCAAATTCTCATCTGTCACACCTTACAGAGAGGCATCCTCCCCGCTGCCAGAGGGGACCCTCACTTCCCCGAACACGGGGAGCCGTCTGGGCTCCGTGACTAGCTACGACCCTCATCCAGAAGCCCAAATCCTATAAATAAAGCAGCAGCGGTCTCTCCTGAAGGACTTCTACCTTTTTTTCTTTGAAACAAGTTAGGGGATCATACTAAATAAAGCTGGTTAAAAATGTTTTTTACTGTTACTGTGATTGCAAAGTTCATTAAGGCATTCAAATTATGAACCGGCAGTTAGACAAATGAGTCTAGAAAGCTCAACTCTTTAAATAAAGGAATATATGGATGCGCGGGCTCACCTTAATCTGCACTAAGGCACCTAACTTACACCGGCTGCTTTAAAAATCCCTACCCAAAGCAAAAGCCCATAGCACCGCAGGATAACCGTGTGCACCAAAAAGCGATCAAAACCACCACGGCGACGGTGGTGAAAAGCACCGATCCCTTATTATGAACTCACTTCACTGATTTACACGTGTTCCAAAGTTTCCGGCAGGTTAACTTTGTCGCTTGCAGCACGTAGTGTCTGTCTGCGACTGACTTCTTGCGAGATCGAGTATCACCCGTCCTCCCAGGACGCTGGCGAGAAAAAGCCCCGACGTCAGCATCAACTCCTTATTTGCGTCCTCTAATCCGACACAAATGCAATCGCATAGTCCGGCTTCATCCCGACCACGCTTGTACTGCTGAGAGATCCTGCAACGTCTAGTTGTAATATTACGAAATCATGGCCTGAGCTAGTCCTAAACGTATGAAATCAAAGGGGAAAAAAAAAGGATGGAGGAAAAAAAAAAAGAACGAAAAAAAAGAAAGGGATTGAGGACATACTCTCTGGCAATTTTTAGTGGCACAAATTCCCCGTTGGCCTGTTCCCCTCTCTTTTAACATAATATTAACTTGCGATCCCTCAAACTTTAAAAATAGAGCAACAGCCCCCACGCTTCTGAGCGCAGCAGCTGCTGTTATTCTTAGCGCAATGCTGAGCTTCAAAAGGAGCGAAGAGTATTTTATTTACCATTAGAAATAAGTCAGATCAACTAAATACAAGTAAGTCCAACAATAACAACTGAAAAAAGAAAGCGTTCTCCTGGCAGCTGGCCACACGGCTGCATAAACGGATGGCTTTGCAAAGACAACTGGGCCGTAAGAAGGATTGTCCCGACACCTGCCAATTTCCATTGGGCATCCTCGGCCCACAAAGAGGGAGCAGCTAGCCAGGCTCTTGGCATTATTTTCAACAGCAGCACTGTTAAACACTGGGCTACTTCAAAGGGACGCGGCAGCGAGGTGGAAAAGCAGTGTATACGGCAAAGGGAAGGGCTGATTAAGTTCTGAAACAGCATCAAGATGAAAGACAGGAGAAGAAAATAGGTTTTGATGCGAGGCCTGCCCGCCCTAGATTTCGGAGCCCTGACGGCTAGAGGGACGAGTTATAGCTTGAGCACCCCCGTGTGTACAGCAGCACAGTCAAAAATACTCCAGCACTTCTTTCTTTCCAGAAACCATGGAACCGAAGTGCCAAAAATGACACTTTGCCCTTAAAAAAAACTCTCGCGCTTCAAGGAATCCACCCTAGTAACGCAGCTTTCAATTCGGAATTTGGATTCCTCGCTGAAACAACCACAAAGAACAACCAGGTGGACTGGCAAGGATTCAGCTGCTCTGGCAGACAACAGCACTCCCCTCCAGCACCCCGTAAATGGTATTACAGCAAACTGACATTTGCGTCTTGAATGTGACATTGACCTTTAAAGGTCCCTTCCAACACAAACTATTCTAGGATTCTAACTCACCTTTCTTACGCTATTTCAAGCTAACGAGCAGAGGGAAGTTAAGAAGTAAAGACTCCCTTCCTTTCTACACTCTCAAACCTTTTATTGCTAGTGGGTTTTAGCAATTTACTTACAACGTCTTTGTTTTCAGTAAAGGCAGAATGGGAAGCGTGGAGAACAGGTGAAGAAACAGTTAAGCCAAACAGAGCTGTATCGCACATAACTTAAATAACATGGTATCATGCAGGAAGAACGCCATACAGGCTTTTCCCAGACACTTCAGTTTTGTCTCTCAGAAAACACAGCAACAGTTTGTCCGTTTTCTCCACCAGAAACCCACCTCCGCCTGCTCATCTGCAGAAAGCACAGCCTCTAGCATGACGTGACGGCTTGCAAGGTCTTCTTCGCTCCATCCTTGTCTCATCAACATGGACTGAAGCCCCAAGAATTGCGCTCCCATAGGCGTGCACCATAGCAAGGGGAACAGCCAAGCTCTGATCCTCTTCGCTAGAAACAGCACCGACCATCAAGACAAAGATTTTAGTACAGACAATATGTTTTAAGGGAGTAATTACCGCGGCTGAGAAAGGAGATAAGCTTCTGGGCAAACAGCCTTTTTTCCAGGTCAGAACTATTAAAGCCAACAAGCGTCGCAGCCCTGTTCCCAAAGTTTAGGCTGCATTTTCAAGACAGGGAATGAAACATACACGACCTGTAAGAACATATGCTGTTCAATACCATTAATTATCCTAAACTAAGCAGGTGAGTACGCAGGGTGTGCAGTAGGCTCTCCCGGCTATATGCAGACAAAGGAAACCCCACCTGCCCTGGCCAGGCTGGGGCAAAGCACAGTTAAAAGGGGGCCTTTTTTTTTTTTTAATTTTGCATTGTACATTGAAAATATTACCAACAAACCAAGATTTTCTATTACCTCTCATTTTCACCCTATGTCCTCTAAACTTGCCTTTGCAGAATGACCTTCTGTGTCGCGTTAGTACTAACGAATACTTCACAATGGCTTGGAAAGTTTCCACGCGAGCTCCGGATTGTGGCTTTGGAGCAGAAAAACAATACAGACGCCGAAGGCTCCAACTTCTACTCCATACGGGATCCGTGCCAGGATATTTCAGCGGTTTTGAGTTCTATCAGCACAGAACCCATTGAGGGAACTTGCGCTTAGCTGAACATGACTTGACTGATTTCAGTTCCTCGAGTTTCGTCTCCCTCCGAGGTAGCCGCGTTATTTCAACAACCCTCTTCCAGACTCGGGTTTCACCTAAAATAACGCTATAAGAAATCCACCTCCCAGTAAATTAATCAGAGGAATCTTATTCTCTTTTAACTTGCACTAGCAGACCTTGGGTGCAATTTTACGGGGTAAGCAGAATTAAAAGGCTCTAAAACGACCACGAAGAAATGGAGAACTGAGCAGTTAGATTAAGGGACTACTACCACACCCACTTCTTGCTAGAACAGCACTGAAACTTGCTCGAATGGCAGAAGCACTGAAACTAACTGGCAAAGTTCACGCTGAAGTTTTACGCCAAGCGAAAACTTCCCCCTGCGTGCAAATTCCCACATTTCCCTACGGCGCACGTTCCGCTCAGACCTGAAATGCACTATTTGCAATAGAGAAAATAGTTCACAAAAATCACAGACAAAGGCTAGGAATAACCGGGCTTGAGTCCAGCACGGCAATCTTTCTGCCACAAATGGATTCGTGGGGATTGCAGAAATAAACAAGAAACAGTCCAGTGGTACCTCAGACATCAAATTATTTGTCACAAAGCGTTTAATATAAATGCTTATCACTGCTGACAAGGGAGTCCCACGTTTAAATCAGAGCCTGACAGGTATGTGCTCGCTCTTCAGCATACGCACAATTATCTGCGTACAGGAATATATATGAAAACATGTGGTGCACACGTGTATGTATCTGTATGTAACTCTACTAAATATGCTGTTTCTCTTTATGTATATATATGCCACATATTGCTTGCTCCAGCAGAGACATAATACCACAGAAAACAAAGCTGCTTCTTCCTCCAGACATTAGGGTGACTCAAGTCTTAGAAAGTCACGGGCTTTCAAATACACCGAAAACAATGGTGAATCTAACAACGCCGATTTCACCTACTGAACTTCTGGGGTCCCGACAGAGCTGGTAACCCGTCTGAGGCATTTCTCAGCAATCAGTTCTCAGCTTCCCAAGAAAAGACGTGTTGTTTTTCATGACAAATACAGCCGTACCTGGTTTTGAGCCCTGTCTCTGGCACTTCAGGTGATCCCATTTGAAGAGTAGCCCAGCCGAGGGAGGCGAAGGGGACCCCAACTCCTTGACTGCATGGAGTACCAGCTCCCCCTGCTGCCACCTCGCCAGCCAAAACGCCCTCCGTCCTCGCCCCGACTCTGCTCCTAGGACCTTCAGCCCAGCCAGAACGACACTATGCCAAAGATCCGTAACACCCTCTAAACACCTAGAAACCATCTCCTACATCTGATGCAGCCCTGCAAAGTGCTCTGTCGCATCAATTCTGAGCCCATGCCGCCACCTCCTTACCTGTGGTTTCTGAGTTGTTAGGTATCGTGAGACAAGATGCTACTGGCCGCCCCGTTTAACTTGCGGTTTCAGACATAGAAGGGATTTTGGGCATAAGACCATCCCAGCAGCACAGGGATGGAGCTGTATCGCTGGTGTTCTGAGATTCACAACCAGACAGCAGGTGAACCAGCCACATCTGTACAAGTGCATTATTCGTACGATGACAGCCACACTTCTCCAGAAATGCTGTTCTCAGTCAGAAACCCTCTCTCTCCCGACCTCTAGTTACGGCTCCGTGAATATAGATCTGGACAGCAGGCACAACGTTGCAACGTATTGTTGGTGGTACCAATTAACATCCTCGCATGGAAAACTGCCTTCCGATACCCTTTCGAAAGCCTAAATAAACAGGTTTGGCACAACTGCGGGAGAAACAGGATTCTACAATTCCATCACGCAACAAACCGTTAAGCGGCTGACCCAGGAAAACAGCGGCAAGATTAACACCTCCCAACAACAGAATCAGCAAACATACGGTGCGATTAGTTCTCCCCGCGTTTCACTAAGCCATCAACACAATTCAAATAAAGGCTTCAAATTCTGTGTTAAAAAGTTTGCTCCCAATTTTCTGTTAATTTCTTTTACATCAAAGTAGTAACCAGAAATCTTTGAAGAGCTTAAGTAATTAATTCCTTACCCCTCATTTAAACCAAGACAAAACCTCCAAGACGAGCCCAGTATTTACGGGAAGCACAAAAGTCTAGCTTACCACTGCTTTCAGGTACTTTCAGGAAGGACAGTTAAAAGACCTCTGGGAGAAAGGGACAAAAATTACAGACCAGCAAGCAAACCGCAGACTAAAACATTGCTTTCAGCCTCGCAGTGCCACGCAGCTATTCCTCACCCTGAATGTCTCCTGTCTTGGTATTAATAAACCATTAATATCCCTTCTGCTCTCGGTCCTTTAGCCGCTGAAACAACGGGTGCCTGCAAAGCACAGCTGCCTACTCGGCCCTGACTAATTGACACTGGAAGCTCAGGTCTTGTTTTCGGTCCGTCTGTGCGCAGCCCTTACAGCTACAGAGAAGCACTGAAGTACCAATTAATACAGAACTAGAAACAAACTACAGGCAGCAACAAGAGAATATATATTCGCATTCCCTTAGCGAAAATACGCCCACTGAAAGACAAGCAGAAATGCAGTATCAGGACTGAAACTTAGGAACGTCTCGTTTCAAACAACATTTCCAAAAAGACATCCCTGCCCTACCTACACACCAAACCTTGATATACTCCTTCCAGCCTCTCTTTTGCTCAGGGGTCATGGTGACAGGAAACAAATAAGAAATAGAAGAAAAGATGACAGATTCCTTACACAACAATGGCACGTGACTGTTTGCTTGTTACTGTTCTCTTCATCTGCCTGGTATTCCACCTGCTGCCCTCTTTCCCAGGGCTAAAGCTTCCTCTAATGACAAAAAAACACCCTAGATATTTTAAAAATCACTTTGTATTATCAAAGATTAACGAGCACTAACTTTAGCAGTTAAAACATAAATCATCCTGACTCTGCACTATGGCAGCCCCCTGAGAGCTAAGTATACAAGCAATGCTTTGCCCTCTATCCTGATTTCCGCTTCTCTAAGAAAAAAACAAAAAAGACAACCTTTTCCGAGACCAGACTTGCACAGACTTCTGTGCTAAGGGACATTATCGTGCAGAAGTTTCACAACAATGTACATCCGCTGACTTAAGGCGTATGCCAACCAAGGCGAGACGTGAATCTGGGAACCACTACAGGAAGGGCCTCCATGTAATAACACTGACGTTTTCATGAAAAAAATATACACAGGTCCTTTGAGGCATAAAATATTTGCACTTCGCCTTTAGGACCCGCATTACAAAAATAGATGCAACATACTTTTGAACGAAGTATTTGGTTTCTTATCATCATTCATTCTTTTGCAGGGGGCTACTTGCCTCATTTTCGATAGACAATAAGCGGCTGCTACTCTATTTTATTCACAGAAAAAGAGATCAGGAAGAAACAGAATGCTGTCGCTCCAGAGAGGATCATTAGAAATAATAAAAGAAAGTTGTCCTCCCAACTCCAAATCAAAGGCACAAGAGACAGACAATGACCTAGTTTACTTTGCAGTTACAGGAAAGCAGCTATCAGAACTATTACGAAGACCATCACGAGAACCGCCTGAATATGAAATGACTGTATCCAATTACCAATCCATCTGTGTGCGCCTTAGTTAAATAAACCATTTACCACAGCATCGGTCCATCCAGCCTTTTCCCTCACCACAAAGCGTATTGTTCGCTAGCCCAAAGGTCAGATCAGCACCACACCAAGAAGGCAGCCCAGATGAATCACAGTTTTATTTAAAAATCCATCTGCACAATTTCTGACGATAATTCGGGAGCCAAACCTGTATTAGTGGACTATTCTAACTGCAAAACCACCACCCTCGAAACGAAACCTCCCAATAAACACGCGTTTGTGCTGAGCAATCATTCTTTATGGCCAGGTGGGCAATGCTTTATTTGGAAAATAAATATAATTCCAGCTGCAACACTTTACAGTAAATAAGTACATCTCAATAAAACAGCACTACTTAATTAACCATGCAACATCTGTAGGACAGCTCTTCCCACAGTTCAAATGACATCATTTCTTAAAGCTGTATTTGGCAGTCAAGGCAGCCACAATATCCCTGTAAGGAGTATCCGAGTCAGATTTGGTCCTTGGGATGCAACACAGTCGACGGAAGGCGGGAGAACGCAGCAAGAGGTTGTGCGAGAGTCCCACGAAGCTCGAGGACAGCCAGTACAGCGCCATGGACTGCCAAGAGACAAACACCCAGTTCACATGCAATGAAAACGCGACCGTTTTCGGCAGCTCTTCGCAAACCACAACCACCGGCTACTCCCAGTTATGGAGAAAAATAACTCACCTAAAACCACTCCTCTCAATAACAATAATGGCTTCCATTTCAAATGTATTTTTCACTTTTTCTCAACTCTTCTGGGGAAAAAAGTCATCTACACTCAAGTTTGACAACAGTTCATCAATTAATTCATATTAAACTCGCTTAAGCTTCTACATTTCAGACTGTAAGTCGATGATCCAAACCACTAGTTACTTTGGTTTTGCTAACCACCGCAAAAAAATTCACAAGTAGAATACCTGCTAAAAATGAAAAGTGCTTTAAGAAGACTGTGGAAAATTTCTTAATCCAAGAATTACGCTGCTTTCCTCTTACAGTAAGCAAACACTTAGCAAACGTTTGTCTATATGTCGTTACAATCAAGTTTTCCTCTCATTTCTGAGATGACAAAAAGGATGGTAACCCACTCTGAATGTCCTTCCAAACCCCAGTTTGCAAAAATGATGTTTAGAAACATTAAGTTTCCAGATGCCTCCCTCTCAGACAAAAATATTCCAGACATGGCAAGAATTTAAAGTATACATAGACAAAACATTTTATTTGTTTTAGGGCTCACTGTAATCGAGAGTATTTAAATCCAGCAGGCATTTGGGCTGCTCTTCAAGCGCGAGGAAACATTCCAGAGTCCCAGGTTAACGGACGCACCGTTACGACTCTGTGCTTACCGAGGGGACTGTTGCAGCAACAGGGATCATTATGACCGACACCACTCGAAAGAAATTCGTGGCAAACTTCTGGAACCTGGAAACTTGCATTTTTTGTGAAGCAAAGATCTGAAAGGGGAGAAACCTCCAGTTATAAACAAGTTCTTTTCAAAACAACCAGAACGCGAAAAAAAGGCAACAGCGGGGTTTCTGTAACCCAGCACTCTCGTTCATCCGTTACTTGGATTTGGCATCCTCCGTTTCCATTAACACAGCACTACAATCCTGCATTGAACTTGTTTGATGTTTCAGGCGTTCAGTCCTTGGCAGAAAACACTGTACCAACCCAGCTGAGCACCTAACAATCACTTCAAGGTAACGTCATTGGACGCAGTCACTTCAGCACACAGAAAAGTTCCAACGCCTCAGCCTGAAGCAAGCCCTGTGAGAAAAGGCTGCCACCAGGGACCTAGCGCAGACAACAACTAAGTCATTTTTCAGTTCTGCCCAATGCATTTCAAGCACTGATAATCTGAAACTACCCTTATGGTATCATGTTTTCTAAGTGGGTAATACTGTCTTACAACTCTATAAATAGAATTATCCTTTCGCAATCATGCTGTTTATTCCACCAACGTACCTCCACTATCAGTAAATTCATGAGCCCAAGGGAAACTGGCAAAATCCACGTAGAATCTGGTGCAGTGAGGTCTGTAAACCACAACGCTCCGCCTGCTGAAAACTGTTCTTGAACTACAAGAATAGTTTAAAGAAAATACGGAATTCAGTATGATTTTCTCCCTCAAGTTAGTCAAAACCCTACCGTGGATCACAATCAAACCATCCAACTTTCTAGGCACGTTTTAGCTACACGAAACATGATATTAAAGCAGAAACCTTTGGTTTAGCGGATCAGATGCCAAGGCAGTCTGCAATCAATAGAAGTGAAACATGGTGGGAGACAGAAGCTGAGACGCAGCTTAGCTCATGACGGCCGCTGATTCACATAAACCAGCGATAAAAACTAGGTTGATCTCTACCACCTCTTTAGAAGCCAACGAGGAAAATACGTGTGTAGCGATATACAGTGACTACGTATTCTGTGGTTTTGAAACCACTACATTTATATTAATAACTAACTCGTCATTGTTTTGTTTAGAATAACGCACTATAAACTCTTTTCTGAGATAGCAAAATATCAGCATTTTAATTGAAAAATCATGACAAATTCACCTTGTCTATAGTCCTACATGTGAAACTTGACACAGAAGAAAAAAATACAGATTAGTAGCGAACATAGTGTGGCATGGGTAATATTATTTGCTAAATATGCTTATCTTGTGAACTAGAAGCATCCCAAGACAGTTTTTTGGTTTTTGTCCCAGTAAGCCTGCCTTCAGAAAACCACCAAAGAATTAAATGCTCCCAGGGCTTAACAAAATGCCTCACATGGTTCGCAGCGCTCAGACCCCAATACTGCTTTTAAAGAGGCATCCCACAAAGCTCACAACATCATTAGCAGTAATGAGAGCATATAAGGAGAGATCTGTGACGCTCTGGAGGCTTTCAACAGAGTATCTGTGAAAACAGTAACTAAGCAAAAAATGGCTGTTAAGAGCGCGTTCAGATTAATCACCTTCTGAGCCCCTGGCACCGACGCTGCAGTTGCGTAGAGCGAGGGACACGCAAACCCACATTGGAATCTGCACCCACACCAGTAAAGTGGCTTTGAAGGGATGGCAGTTGTCTCGAATGTACAGTTCCGTAATAATCCTCCGCAGGTTTTTCTTAAAGTGGAACCTTTTAGAAAGAAAAAAAAAACCCAAAACCAAAAAACCTCTCACAATACCTGTTATCGAGTAACTTCTCAAATTCTGAAATAACACTTGTACAGGCTGTGCACGTCAAACCGGCTCCTTTAGGTGCACCTCTGGAAAACCTGAGAAGTCCTTCCTCTTCAAACATGCCTCTCTCCTTTGCCAGCCCCTTCCCTCTCAACTTTCAGCTCTGTTATTATAAGCACCTTTTCACAACAAAGTTTCCGACTGTCATTGGCAGCTACCAGGAACTTGTGCGCTATTTTGTCAATGGAGAAGCAATCAGCCGGTTAAGTGATGCTCAGCATCCCAGCTTGGACACAGCGCTGCTGCGTGGGGTGCGGTACTGTACTATGAAACAAACAGGACCACAACTGCTCAAACCTGAAGTTCCGGCAATATTTAAATACTATAATAGATAGGGAAACCTTCATCCCACGTAAACACAACAGCAGTAGTCCTGGATTTAGCCCTGTTCTCATCAGGCTGTGATAAATTCACAGCTTTGAAATGGATATACCCTGATAGGCAATATAACACAAATAAGTCATAGCAGCGGTGAGAAAATCTAAGCTTTGGACAATGGCAGAATCTTTCTGCAAGACTGTTATTTGTAGGACTTTCCCTCCTGCAACCCCCCAGTCTGGAAGGGATTTATGAAGTATGTACAATCACCATCTTACCTGGCCACCTTTTCAGACCAGCGCTGTTGCTTTCCACGAACAGACACTTCATAGCGAAGACGCTCGGCTAGTTTTTTAATCTCAGGCTGCAAATTTTCCAACTAGCTAAAGAAAAGGCAAAGTGTTTATGCACGGTCACACGTAACAACCACTCCCTCTCCCCACCCGATCCTGTACAGACGAAAAAACAACCCTGAAGGACAAGTCACAGATCTATGAACACCTTTTATCTTTAAACAAAATAGCCCTGTGAAGATACTACTGAGAAGTATTTATAATAACAAACAAACATACTATCTTACTACTAAATTAAATCAATACAGAATTAGATTTTATATTTTGTTCTAAACATGCATCTTTCTGTCTCTGTTCAGGAATCGTGACCGACTGCTTTACTTAACAAAAAAACCTTTAACGCCATCTGAAGAAGATTCAAAGAACTAAAGCTGGTCCCTGAAGAACCCCATCCAAGAAACACACCGGCACGCGCCAGTCTGACCATTACGCAGGTGAAGAACAAAGATCCAACTGAGTTCCAACCAGACCCGAGTTCTGGCAGCTGTGAAGCACCACCCCAAAAGTCCTCTTTAGGTAGCAAAAAGAACAGCACAGACAACGGAAAACACCCGACCTCACACCACAGCACTGAAAAGGCTCCTTTGCCACTGCAGGCACAGTATAGAACCTCTTTAGTAACTTCAACCATTTCACTCACTTTTGAGAAAAAGCAGATATTCGGAAGCTGCTAAAGGCTAGTTTATTTCAAGATTTTATTGGAGCAGCTTTAGGAAAAGCTACGTTTAAGTTAACACAGCAAATCACAGACAAGTACTTTGCACATGCATCTCACTCTCACTGAACCAACTGCATTTCCACGGAGTTATCATGAAAATTCACAGAATTGTCCAGGTTGGAAGGGACCTTTCAGATCCAGGAGTCTAACTATCCCCCTAACGCTGCCAAGGCCACCACTACGTCCCTCAGCACCGCGTCTGCCCGGCTTTTAAATACCTTCAGGGATGGCGACTGCACCACTGCCCTGGGCAGCCTCTTCCAACGCTTAACAACCCGTTCCATGAAATAAATGTTTCAAATATCGCTCCTAAACCTCCCCTTACGCAACCTGAGGCCGTTTACTCACATCCTATTGCTTGTTATTTAGGAGAAGAGACCGCCCCCCCCCGTTACACCCCCCTTCCCGGTCGCTGCAGAGATACAAGCAGACCCCTGGCGAAGGCGGAACCGGCGGCCACGGCCCCACATCGGAGGTTTGTGAACGGTTCCCCCACCTTCACGGCAAACACCGCCCTCCCCACAACGCGCGCCCTACCGCCGCGAGGTCCACACGGCAGCCGGCCCAGGGCACCCCGACGGGCTACGGCCGTGCTCCTGCCTCCCTCCCTCTCTAGGGTTCGGCGGCCGGGCACCCACCTTGGCCAGGAGGCGGCCCTGGTGCGCGGCGAGCGGCAAGGTGACGGCGGTGCGGAGCAGGGCGGCGCCGCAGGCGATGGCGGCCCACCAGGGCAGCCCGGCGGCCGCCTGCAGACCCACCAGCCCCTCCTCGGCCCAGTGCACGGCCGTGGACTGCGCCGCCCACTCGTACCAGCCGCCCGGGCCGCCGCTCGCCGCCGCGACCGTTAACGGCCGGCCCCGCGCGAACGCGACCGTTAACGGCCGGCCCCGCGCCAGCCGCCACATGGTTAAGAGCTCTGCCTCGCGACCCTCCCGCGCATGCGCCAGCCGCGCAAGCAGCGTGCGCCCTGCCGGTGCCGCGGCCGCCATCTTGGCTGCGGGCAGGAAGAAGGGCAGAGCGGCCTCTTAACAGGCGGCATGGGCAATTAACCGTTCTTCATCAGCAGCTGGGCGCCGGCGCCGAGCGCATCGCCCACAGCTGCGCCGGGAGTGGGGGCTGCTTACCTCTGTCGGGGCACGGGGAGGTAGGGAACGGGCTTGGAACGCAGGTGCTGCTGCTGTTGGGGGCTGCTGCAGGTGCTGCTGCTGCTGTTGAGGGCTCCCCCATGTACCCCTCAGCTTTAAGGATCCCCAATACACAGAACCGCAAGCACTAAAGAGCCTTTTGTTCCTTTTCCTCAAATAAAGACATGCGAGGTGGCTCAGGAGGACGGTGCTTGTTTTCTTGGTCAAATAGAAAGCATGAAAAACCCCGACCCCGTACCTGATAGAGGCTCCCCCAACGCCTGGGATTTCACTGAACACCACGAATCCCCCAAATGCAGCATCCGGCTCCTGCGTCCCCAGCCACAGTTTGTTTAGCCATGTCAACATAATGCAGATAAAAAAAATCTTTTTTCAAGGCACAAAATTAATAGTTGTAGTATTTCTTAGCAGGATTACTCCAGCATGAGAATGCAAATAATCCTTAATAGCACTGAAGCATTAAGCATAAAGTTCTAGCTGACGGCTAAGGGATGATAGAGCAAAGGGGAGAGACCCTACTCCCCTCTCACATTAATGCACTGAAACGGAGTTCCAATAACTTTCCGTCACAGTTCTGCAGCTTGGGTATCCGTTTTGCTATAACCAGTTCTATAACCAGTGCTATAACCAGAAAGTATTTCAGGTGATGAGACAGCTGGAAAAAGGAGCTGGCTTTTATTTAGAGCATCACCGAAGGGCACGTCTGTGGACATCCGTGTGTACAAACCTCCTGGACACCACCGTATGTGGAAGGCAGTAGGTTTCTTTGGACGAGTGGTTTTTTTTTCTTCCGGCTTCCGAAGGAGGACTGTAATAGGTACAAACCAGCATTGTTAAACACCAGCCTTAACAGCAGAGCATTTAACTCACCCGGGACATTTCTTGCCCAGATTGCAGCTCTCAGGATAGTAACTCCCACCAGAAGGGTTGACTCCAAGTGACACAGAACAGGAAAAAGAAGCTTTGCTTCAGCCTTCCTCCATGCTAAGTAACGACCAACAGCTCACGCCGGCCCTCCCCGTCCCGCCCAGAAACACATCCAACTTGTCCATCTACCTTCAACCGTACGCATACAACCTGTCCGAGGATGCCGACCCCGCCTCACAGGACCCCGAGGCTTCACATCCCTGTCCCGCTGCTGACTCCGCGCAACTGCAAGTGGAGAAGGTGACTATGAGGAATTTCTCACTTGGACTTGTCCAAATAAACCTTCAGAGGGCAGGGACCCAATTCAGAGCAAGACATGGTCTACTAGCAAAGCCACTTAACACCGAAATAAAAGCCTTCCGCCGGAGCTGCTTTTCATCGGAGAAGCCCTGCTAAAACTGCAAGTTGAGAGTCTTACTCTTGAACTAACCAACATCAAGGATCCATGTTCCTAAGGGACTTCCGTACGCCCAGGAAGGAACCAGAGGAACAGAAGCTCTGGGAGCACTCATGGAACAGAACACACCTCGCTGCACCGACCCAACTGTAAGAATAATTTTTAATAGACGCTGCAGCGTGATACATTTCCCACGTTCACCGGGCAAGCAGGGGAGGAGTTCAGCGCAGGGACGACGCCGAATGTGCAAAAAGGCTGTTTTCTCAGGCGCTTTTTGCTGAAAAGCCTTTCACAGAAGGAAAATGGAAACTCTTAATATCAGGTTACGACTGATGTATGCCTTCTCAGAGAAAACCACCACACATTTGGAAAAAAGCCCTCTGATAATGCCCGGGTTGTTTTTTTTTTTTTTATAATGTACTTAAATTACACAAGTAGAAAAGTTATGCTTATTAATAGTTTAATGTATGAAGGAAACATCCAGATTTCTGAATATGAAGGTACATATCTCACATTAATTTAAGTCTACATAAAGTAGAGCCTCTATACTGACATATTGAAATTTACTTTCTGCTTAGCCATTTGTTATGTAAACAATTGTACATTTATTTGCCATTCTAAAACTTCAGGATCAAGTTTACATAATTTTGCTAAATTTCTGTGTTTGCTCAGAAGCAGTTTACAGTACTAAAACCAACCAGCCAAAGAACAGCTTCAACAGAAAGTTATGTCAAAAACAAAAAAAAAAGAGGAAAGGAAAGAATAAAGGCTAACTAAGTTGAAACGTATGATGGTGGGGAATGGGCGGTCACAATGTTCACAGAAAAAGGTCAGTTAGTAAGTTCTTCTGCAAAAAGCCTACACACTTCAGTCAAGCACATCAGTAGAATGATCTGGGAGCACATAAACTGTTTCTGCCATTTGTGTTTTCCTCCGCAAAAAAGTAATCTCAAGGCTCGCACGTTGATCCCACTCAGCCAAGCTGGTTCATATGCACGCTGTTCATGTGAGGCGTCCAAGTTCCAGTCCACACCTGCAAGAGAAAGCTTCGGTTAACGCCACGCTTCGGGGCTGGCTCCATAAGAGTTCCCAAGTCAAAACTACAACACGGCAATCAATCCTCAAACTACACTGAGCTCCTTTCAGCACTTGTTTTATCCTGCTGTAATTTAGGGGAGGAAAGAGGGAAATGGCGTTTCAGTCCCTCTGCCCAAACTTTTTCACCTTGTCCAAAGGGTCCATCTTCTTCCTCCCGTCTACTGAGCCCAGAACCAATACCCAGCCCCACTGCTTTGCTTCACAGCTAAAACCCAAGAGAGAAATCAGCGCTATTGATGCTCACTAGTTCCTCCATCATAGCAACACTGATGTAATACCTATTTTACCTTGCCACAGGAAAAACGTATCCCCCCTTCTGACCCAGGGAAATAAGCCCTCTCTCTAACCATGCCAGGTCCGCTGACAAGGAGAATTAAGAGGACTCTGTCTGATGTCCAAAATCATTTCCAAGGACAGCGCCTGAAGACCTCCAGCTTTCAGAGCAGGAGTCTGTCTTCACCTTAGGAGGTTTAGACAATCAAGAACTTGATTTCTGGCACCTTGAATTAGTTTCCCCGAGCACACACCAACACCCTCAGCTCTGTGGCAACCCAAGTCTAACAAGTGAAACCTCCTTTGGGGGGCAAAGTTCTCTCACTAAACGAGAGGTCGCCTCTGAATGGTCTTGAACCACTACAGAGCGATACGTGAACTGTGGCCAAACAACAGACCACCTCTTCTTCTGCACACCCATGGTCTGACAGAGCTGGGAGCCGCTGTGTGCAGCCTAAATCTTTCCCGAGCAAATTAAGTCCAGGAGTATCTTTATTTAATCAGAGTTTAACAGACCTCACTGTATAATTCCAAATAAAGACAGGATATAAGGTAACAGGAGCTACTGATCATCTGTTATAGCATTAGCTGCTGCGTACAACTGAGTACCAACAAGAGGGTTAGGGGAACATAATCCCAGTACCTAAATCATATTTAGTGGCCAAGCCTACAACCCAGGCCAGGTCAGAGCTACTTGCTCCCTTGCGAGGTGAGTTCCCAACACAGGGAGAGAAGACATCATCCCTTCCAGAGCTCAGCAACCATCCTTTAGCCCTCGCTTGTGTTTTCCCAAATGCGGAACATCACAGACAGAAATCATGTAAAATATATAGTGTAAAACTACCTTTTGTATCCAGGCTTGCCTACAACACTACAAAAAAAGAAAGCTGATCTGCAGTAATTAACCAGGCATCTGATTAAACAGGCAGCTTCCCTGAGCTCAGCTGGAAGAAAGCTTCCCAATTCTCAAGCACAAACATGCTGACAGAAGTCACTACAGCACATGGCTTTGAACCGCATTAACCGAGTGATGCCCATTTCTTCTCGGGACAACTTAGACTTATTTTCGGAGGGATGCCTAACGTTTAGAAGCTGTCGGTAGGCAGGTACAGCACTAGGTGCCATAGTGAGCACGGGGCTGTATCAGCTCCTTCGAGACCAGCAGAAAGAAGGAAAAATACACTGTATTTCCATGTTTTCTGACAGGTAAGGTCTTATCTTCACCACGCTGTTTCTGAAGTTAAAGCAAAACTGTGAATATAAAAATTGAAAGGTTACCGTCTGAGGCCCGTTGTTTTCTGTGGAATTTGAAACCATCTTTATCAGCGAGTTCCAAGATGGGTCAGCAGCATGAGGCCCATTAAATATAGGGCCTCCAGTACCATCCGCGATGGGGGCTACAGGAGGCATCATTGCATTCCCATACACAGAAAAAGGCATGCCCTTCGGGGGAGGAAAAAGCAAGAGTCAGGGTGCATTCACCAACGCTGCTACCATTGCACACACAGAATGACAAAAGGGGATTCACATTAAAGAAACTCTCAGTCTTAAAGCAGAAAAGAAACGCCTGAATTTAAGAAAAGCCTTCCGATGTGTCTATTTATTGCACTGCGGACAAGTCATTTTTGGTTAGATCTAGGCTTCTGCAATGCCGTGAAGGCTAGTTAGCCTTTCAGGTCTCACACGCACAGTAAAAGATGCCTCCGTGTTGTTCACCTGCCCCACGCGCTGACACGGCAATCAGGCAGCACCGCGCGTAGCAAGTCCAAGGAGGTCATTACCCCGACTTTTGGGAAGTCCATGTATCCTGCAGGAACGGGCTGATGGAATGTACCGGAAGGCGTTACGATTCCCGTGCTGTCTCTCTCCATGGCTTGGTGCGAGAACACCCCTGGGTCCGACATGGGCCTGTGGATCATGTGGCTCCCCATCCCGCTGTGACACCAGTCCACTTTATCTAACAGCACAGACAACACAGCAACAGCATTAGACATGACACCCGCTAATCATCCCTTTTCCAGCCCGTTTGCGCACTGAAACGTTTCTAGAAGTGACATTTGCTCAGCTCGCGGTTCCTGTGCATCTACCGGCATTAAAACCTCGGGGCGTGCGGGACGGAGAGCATCAGGAACGGCACCTGCACATAAAGTCACCCCCCGGCAGGAACCCCAAGCCAGTGCAAGGAGTTTTGAGCAGTTACATGCAACCCAAGCATCACCTTTGCACTTTTCCTTCATTTGTAAAGTAAAGCTGGCATTTGCGCTCAACTTCTCCTCCTCTGAAAACCTAAATCCCTTGTGAGTTCGGTGTTGTGTAAGGGGCATGTATGGTTATGTACCCTATGAAGACTATTTGCTCCTGTTCATTACCATTCCTTCAAGAATTATTTAACCAACTAAGACACAGAGAAGTACTTTTGACAAGCAAAACCAGAAAATGAACAGCTTGAGATGGATGCTCATGTTCTAATTATATAAATTCATTAGAGGCAGCTTCGTATTGTTATTACAGTTCAAACGCCAAACACCCAGAAAGCCAATTTTTCAAAATAAAACATAAGGAAGTTATATTTGGAGGGTGAGAGAGGAATACAGAAACATTTCCTAGGCCATCCTAAAACCCAACAAGAGAAGAACCCATCCCCTTCTGAACTGAAAATCAACATGTTCAAGTAATTGAATGAAATAGGAAGAAAGCAGCATTCCGAAAGCCAAGGCAGACAAAGGGCAACTTTTACACCTAGACAATGCAAACAGAACCACTCCATTTCTACAGCCTTAATGATGAATAGCCTCTCACTACGGGGAAAAGAGCACTGGGGAAGTGAAAAAGGTTTGGATACATCCTATCCGGCTTATATTTGGGGAAAACCACCCCACGACAACATACTCATCGCACGCCAAGCGCATAGACAGCCAGCCTATTAAGGCCCTGAGCTGTTTGGCTTCCTCACTCGAGCAGTGGGACAGGTTGCTCAGAGAGGCTGAGCACTTCCCATCCTCCGAGGTTTTCAAGATCAGACTGCATAAAGCCCTGAGCAACCCCGTCCGACCTCACAGCAAAGCCCGTTCTGTGCAGGAGGCGGACATGACCTCCAGAGGTTCCATCCAACGGGGTCCCACCATTCCCTCCCCCTCACCCCAAGCAAAAAACCCAAACCGAAACGAACAAAGAAAAATCCCAAAAAACCACTGGGAAAGGAAACGCATCCAGGACTCCTGAAGCGCCTGCTGAGAAAAGGTGTCCCATCAGTAACTTAAGTTTTTAATGAATAATGGAACACTGAATTCTAGGTGACTAGAGCAGAACCAGGAACCTTGCATTAGTACAATGCAAATGGTGTGACTGGGAAGTACAAAGCGAACTCCAATGTGGAACACTACCAATTCATGAACACATAAATTGCACCATCCTCAGCACTAAAAGCTTCATCTTGGCTACAAACGGAAGTTAACTATCAACTCCTATTGTACTAAACAATCTGTGTATCAACAGGAAGAAAATACTGTTTTCCTGAGACACATTCAACTTCCCCTCTTCCTAAATGCAATGATCCTCGCTCAGTTCGTCTCCGTAAACCCTGTAGTTTGCTTTTCCCTGTTATTTCTTGCTTCGAGTAATATCTTCGCAGCCTGAGGTTTTCCAAGACCTTGTTAAATCACAATTAAGTGGACAGGAGGTCAAAGAGTAGTCCGTCCTCCAACTCCTTCCCCAGTAGCACTCCTACGTTTTGAGGCACTCGCTTCGGCATCCTCCTTCAGCTCCAAGGGCAAGTTAGGAAAACTCGACATTGTGGTCAATTGCAAGCACAGGGACATCTATTAACACCACGTACCTTGATTGCCACCTATACCTTCAAAGGACCAGATCCCACTGTGTCCCACCGGAGCAGCTAAGTTGCTCCCGATAACAGATGGGGTAGAAGTTCCAGTTTGTCTAATTCGCGCAGACCGTTCAGTCCCAATTGGAACAGGAACTTTTCTGTCCTGAGAAACAGTACTGGGTTTTTCTGATCCCAAGGACACTGCTGAAGGGGTGGGAGATGGTGCTCGTACTCCAGAAGACACCGACTGAGCAGGAGACTCTGCAAGAAGAGCAACGAGAGCACTTAGTAATGGCAGCCATGTCCTCTCAAGTCACCACCGACCATCCTTTAACGCCCAGCCATACATCCAACAAGTGAAAACGGGCAGTTCACCGCCAGACTCATACAGCAAACACTTCAGCATCATTTTAACGGTTTTACTTTCAGACCAGGGAGACGTTCACCATCCATTTAGTCTCTTACATATAACGATTATCATGTCCCGTCAGCTCCGCTACTGGACGTACACCACAACCCATGACAACAGTTCAAAACCTTAACTAAGCATCCCTGTGTATCAGCAACAGTGGATTTGAGGATTGTAAGCAAAAGCATAGCTGAAATAAACCATGTTGTTGTTGGGTTGGGTAGTATTTGTTTCTTCTTTTTTTTTCTTTAATCCTGATTTGTTCTATGTGGGGGGTTTTTTGTGTCTTTTGTTTGTCATTATTTTTCCCAGTGAAACAGACTAACTTGTTCCCTGAATAAACCAGCACTCAACAGTTTATTTGTTTCCTGTCCAAAAAAAACTCCGCTACACAGCCAAAACCGCAGGGCTAAACGTGGAGGAAGGTACCAGAACTTGCCCCGAGCAT
>VZUD01000479.1:212151-248547 GCA_013401065.1 Cepphus grylle
ACGTTTATAACACAGAAAACTAGAAAAGCCTACCTAAAATAGGCAGGGCATGAGGCCAGCGTATCCTACAACAGCGTCTCAACTCCTTTCCCACTGAGCAGAACTCACCATTTGATGCTGATGAACATGGAGGCAATAAACTAAGCGGGGAAAAATGCTGTCTGTTGAAATTAGCAGCTGCGGGTGCTCCGCCAAGAGGTGTCCCCGGCGCGTACATCTGACCTCCCGAGAGGTTGGAGGCGAAGTTACCCAGGTGCGTCGAAGAAGGTGTTACAGGAGCGTAGGGTGAATCCATACTGACAATACCTAGGAGAGAAATCGGCACGAGTCACGCCCAGCACTCCAAGATCTCTGTGAAGAGGTTGCCCGATTCCGGGAAATAATCAAGGGAGAAGGAAAGCTTTTATCCAGTCGATCGTTGGGGTGTGCGGGGGTGTTACTATTTCCCCAAGAGAACTGGGAGCCTTCAGCTTCATGCTCTGCGAGTTTGAACAGCACGTGGCAATTGTGCTGCATCTGTAAATCAAGAATGACCCTCAGGTTATCACGCGGGTACCTTAAATTCAAAGTAATTTAGGGAATATAATCCATGTTCTGATATAACTGGACATCGGAAAAGTAACTGAGCATTATATTCACCTGCAATTGAAATTTCGTATGTTTAGAAAGCGTCATTTTGCACCCAGAAGGGTGAAAATAATACTTAAGATCTAAAGATTTTCTTTTTTAATTTTGTATTGTACAGACTGTCTTTATACGTGATCAACACTGAAGTGGTTTTTTCCCAATCCAGGGATACTTTTTAACTTGCTGAAGAAAATCGTATTTTATTAAGACCAGGTGGCACCGATTAGCCAAGATACTCAAAATACAAGAATTACTTCCCTCGGAATGTTCTCCTCAATGGAGAGGGATCAAATAACATGTTAGGATTTTAAGTTTCAAAGACTATTAAGGAAGCTTGTTACCACCCAACTGCTGTGGCACTCCCATCTTTCTCCTGCTCATAAAGCACGTGACCGAAGGTTTTAATTTGTGATTTCACAGCCATGGGCAGCACAGAGCGTGCCAAAATCAAAACGTTAAGATGTGTATGAAGTTGACAAAATCCACAGAGAATGCCTCAAAATCTACTCAAAATCACGATATCCACAAAATATGAAGAAACTAGCTGAATTATGTTTTCATTCATAAACCAAAGCTACATCAACAACTCACGGGGTCCTACCAAAACAGGCACAGCTGGTACAAACTCTGCGCGTCCTTTCTGGAGGCTACAGAACACGTGCTGTGACAACTCCTCAGCCCCTGTTTGCGCAGAGGGCTGCACACCTCCCTGTGGAACTCGGGAAGTCAATCAAAGGAAGGTTTTTTGATCTAATTGAATAGTTAAGAGAACACCGCTCTTACTTGTGAATTTGTAATTCCCATCAAGACATTTTTTTTATATCTTCCTAACACTTTGAAGATGCTGCGTATTTCTCTGCAGCCTCAGGCCAAGCAGCAGGTTATCACAAACCAGAATAGTTATTAGGTGGTGGCAGGGAAGGGAGGCGGAAGCAACAGTCAAGTGTCACATCTCAGCCATCGCAAAAGAGTAGACCGGAACGGCAAAAAGAATGCCCCGGCTCTACTTCCATGAAGTTCATCACCCGCAAAATAGTTACTGAATTTGACAGGTGACACTTAAAAGGAAGCCGAACTCAACTTTGCTTACAGAGTCAACAATAAAATTATTACAGCGCCCTTTCGTTGCAGGGCAGGCAGCCATTTACTATGAACGGTCACAGAAGCTGAGGCAGAAAGTGTTACATGTTCAAAATAAAAACACGCAGCGGATATTTAAGAACATTTTTAAGGTACAAAGACAAAACAGGGCCTTACCTGAGGGACTTGGAGCTGGCCTCTGTAACGGCGGCCTAAAACCCGGGGCTTTGGAAGTATCAGACTGATGTAAAGGATCTGAATTTGGCAAAAACGAAGACTTTCCTGACAGCATAGATTCCGGTGTTGTCTGCGATGAAACGACGGAACCACCCCAGAAGGCATGAGCAGACGTAGGACTGTTTTCAAACAACGTACTAAAGGGCCCAAAGGGTAAAGTAGCACTGAAATTGTTACCCATGGGCTTGTTTGCTGGATGGGCTGAATTCTGAGAAGCACTTTGTGTACTTAAGGTAGAAGGAAGCTGCACCGAAGAAGGAACGCTGTGGGGCCTTTTGATGTGGTTAACGTTGAGGACTGCGACAGAAGAATTCTGCACAGGAGCCGGATTCTTATGGACGCTACCGGTTCCGTGGACAGGCGGTCTGATGGCCGGAGTTTCCATCTTGGCTGCGGGCTGAGAAGACCCCATGGACGTCTGAGACATGGGATACGTCATCGGGGCGTTTGTCGGACCTGCCACAGGAGCAGCTGAACTCGTCGCCGCTAAATTTGGAGGCACGACCATTCGAGGATCTGGTGCAGGAACCTGAGGTTGCTGTAGAGGGGGTCGTGCCTCTTGCAGAGGAGCTCCCGGGGGCTGCTGATGAGCAGGGTGCGCAGATGAGCTGCCGGTACCAGAACTAGGCTGCCTACCGCTAGTCGAGCTGCTCGTTTCCACTGCTGGCGGGCTACCCGCTTCCGCATCAGAGGAAGGCGCACCTTTATTGGGAGAGGTCGCCGCGCAGTCGGAAGGACTGCTCCTGGAAATAGCCGCCGGCTGCGCAGGAGGCGAAGGAGATGACGGGGAAGATGCAGGGTAGTGTTCTTTGGCAGTAGGAACTGGATACGTGGCATTTGTAGGCGCTGTGCTCGTGTTGCTCGCTGTGGTTGTCACCGTGGTCGTCGTGGCGTTTGATGTCTTCACGACCGTGACGAAAAGCTGTCTTCTGACCGAAGGTGAACTTGGACTGCCGTTTGCAGAAGGACCAGGCACAGTAGAAGCCACTGAACTTGTTGTAGCTGTTGGACTAGTTGTCAAAGAACTGGCTGAATTCACCTGAGAACCGCTGCTGTTCTGACTGTTATGGCGAGGCACCATGTGAGGTTTCGGCGAGTTGGTAGCTCGAGCGGGGCTCAAGGGCCTAACAGGAAACGGACCCCACGTGGACTGAGCCGGTGGGAAAGTACCTCCGAAGTGTGTCATGGGCAACCGAGGCGGACGGATCTGCTGGAAAGTCTGAGCAGCGAGTAAAGCATGTGCAAACTGCGGAGGAGGATATGCTAATGGAAGAGAGACTTGGAAACCAGGCCGCACGTTGTTCACTGGGTTCTTAATGGATTTGTGAGTGGATGCTGAAGAAATTGCAGGCACGGTGAGCGCAGAGGCAGTTTGAGATGTTGACGAAGCAGCTACGGTGGTCACTTTGATGCCCACGAGAGAACTGTTAGCAGCTGTAGTGGTGGCAGGTGTCGATGACCCTATTTTGGAGTTTGCAGATGAACTTTTCAAGCGGTTCTTTGGAATAAGTTCATCAATTTCCTTATCGGGATCTTTAATCAGAGCATTGATCAACTGCGTGGCCTGCCTCGTTGATTCTGTGCCACCCCTATAAAAATGAAGGGAAAAGGTAAAATGCATCTAAAGCATTTACATGCGTTATAGCAAAGTACCTGCAACACACGATCCAGCCCGCCACCCGTCACGCTAACACAGACAGAAGAATAGCTCTGTCTGAGAGTTATGTTTGACACGTTCTCGCTGCCAATAATTATTTAAGAAACTCAAGCTGAAAACTCTCAACTCCCCAAAACCCCAAATGGATAAAATGTTTACTTCCCCCAAATACGCTACATATTTAGCCACATCTGAACAACTCTGAACACAGAATCCTAACATTTATGCTGCACCCTATCTCCAATCTTTTGTACACACGCGATGGTACCAACTGGCAGTTGTTCTCCGTTTCCCCACCCCATTCATCTCCCCTGCCTCAAAGAGCCAACTGTATCAACGTGATCTGTCAAGGGACCATGAGGTCAAGCCTTTTCACTTTTCTATACAGGAAAAGGCTTCTACAGTGAGAGAATCCCCACCGGAACGAGCAAATCACGCAGCCTGCTTACCTTATTGTTATTATTCTATCTCCAGTTTTGTCCTTCTGTTTGTCAATGTCTATGTGCGCTCCCGTGCACTCACGGATCGCGTTGATATTACATCCTCCTCTGCCAATGACTCTCGAGATTACAGTTGATGGAACCGAAACCTTCTTGGATCTATACAAAAAGCAACAGTATTACCTGGGAAACGCTCCTACAGCACAAAGCGGTGAGCAGACTGGGCAAAACTATGTTAGAATTCACAAGTCAACCTACGGAGCAGTAGTTTTGTGACATCTATCAGGTCCGCTAAGAAACTGGTGATTCGGTAACCCCAGAGAGGGGTACACTAGACAAAACATTCTGATAAAGGACATAAACGAGGGTACTCTGGGGAATATTTCGCTTACCTTCTCACAACTTCCTTCCAGCCTTCTTCCCTTTTCTGACCACGTTTAGGACTAGCAATGGTTAGCTTTCCATTTGGAGAAGAAAGGGGAGAAGGAGCAGGCTTTGCGCAAGTAGACAAGGAATTACTCGTCACTTCATTTATAACTTCAGACAACCTTTAAAAGAAATTAAATGCTGTCATTATGTAGCCAAAAAAACCAAAAGAAGGATCCCATTTCACCCATTCTCCAGCCCCCCCAAACAATTTTTCCGTTTTAGCGCCAAAGCGCTATCTTATTAAGAAGCTGCTTGAACTGAGATGCTTACATCTCAAAATACTCCAACAATTCTGCAATTCCAGATCCAAGACGATGGTTCTTGCTTCCGAACCTACTACTAAGCTCAAGTTCATACTGCAGCAATATTTACACTCCTCACACACACTACAGCAAGGACACACTGCCTCGTCCACTTCCGAACAACTGGTTTAGGAACGCAAGTCCACCATGACAAGGGTACAGCGCTCACACGTAGGGCGACAACCACCTTAAAGCCGGATTCACCGTCACAGCAACTTACTTGATGGACGATTTGCCAGTGACTGCTTTCCTCTCATCCTTTGGGCAAGTGACAAGAACCGATGGCTGCTTTTTGTTGCTCTGTGTGTTAGTAACGGCTGTGGAAGAATGATTGTCACTTTTGTGGCTGCTGTTGCTATTGCTACTTTCGTCGCTACAGCTGGAAATCCTCATATTATCACTGTCACCACTTTCACTAGTGCTGCTGCTCTTCGATTCACCGTTCACTTTCTCCGGCTGGCTATAGGAAATCGGGAGCTGATCATCAAATATAATCTGGACGTTGTCAGGGGTTACTTTGTTTTTCCTGTTTTTCCTTTTGGAGCTTGTCGTGGTGATGGTATTATTCCTCTTCCCATGGGAACCTGCTAACGTTGTCCAAGTCGCAGATATACCTATGGTGGTTGTAGTGGTAGCACTGGGAGGCTCCATCGGGACCTCCGGATCATCTGATGGAAGAGTGAAAAAGGAGTGCGAGTTTAGCTGGCTCGTGTGGACATCTCTACAACTATTGTGTGTGTCATACCATGGAGCCTCTCCCCTCTTTATCCTACCTCACACAGAATTTCTTTCTTCTCTTGCAACAAACCCGGGAGCAATTTAACAAATATGAAATTGAATTCAGGCATGGGAAGACAGACGCAAGTAATTAGGGGACATAAACAAGTGTATGAAACAACATAAAAAAATTGTCTCGTCTTTTCTTTCCGCATCTAAGAGCGAGGGAACAATCGGTGACAAGCATTTCTCGGTACAGCACATAACACTCATTGCCAGAAACGCAACAGAGCCAGGTTTTGATGGGAAGAAGAGAATGCCAGATATTCGGCATTTCCACAGTGCCATATTTTTCAGCTAATCATTATCATCATTCTGTTTGTTAGCTAAAAAACTAAATAATAATTGACCTGGTTTTATAAGTATTGGGGCCTGGAAGAAGGGAAAAAAAACCCCAAAACCAAGCCAACACCAGTCCCACGGTGAAGTTAACCCGTAACTCTCACTGAAGCTGCTGGCACCAGTTCCTTGCCACAGCAAGACACCGAACAAGCCACCACGCTCATCTACAGGCTTAAAGAAAAGGTAAACCACAGGCCACAAGAAAGCTCTTGTTCCCGTTTTAACAAGAAACACAATTTTTTTAATACTGGGTATGAAATCAAGACCGTGTTTCAAAATTAAGGCAACTGTTTTACATCACCTTCAGCTTTTAGCTTCTCTTTCTCCTGAGCAGCTTGAAGTTCAAAATTCTCTTTATTTTTTGCTTCTATTTCTTCTAGCTTTCGTCTTTGTTCTTCTTTTTTCTTCCTCCTTTTTTCCTTTCTTTTCTCTCTTTTGGCAGCCAAAGCCAGTCTCCTGCTCTCTTCCCTCAGCTGCAAGTCAAGCGCATGCAACAGTATCACAACATGTCCCACGAGTTTCAAGGAATGCAACTATTTCCTAGGAAGCTGAATTTGCAGTTTAAACTAACGTTATTTACGTAACGGCAGCTAAATCCTCTACAATCCATCCTTTTACATATCTACTTCTTCCAAATAGATTTTTCGCTGACTTTAACAGGAGGTTCGTGTATAAACAGAGGACAGACACCCTATTAACTTAAGTCAGAGTTTTCCAAGATGGATTTCCAGGATTCTTCGTGTCACCTTGGGAGTCTCAGTGGCACAGTCCTAACGACACTCACCTCCCTTTCAAACATTACAACGCGGAACGCTTTCAGCGAGCCTGAATATGAAGTACGCGCTCATTTGACACCCTACTTGTCCTTTGATTTTTCCATTGGATTTCTGCTACAGTACTACAGTTTCTAGTAACATTATATGTTTTTAATATTTAAGACACAAAACAGGGTTTAGACTTAAAATCCATACTAATGGACTGGAAAATGGCCACCTATCACACACTTGACACTAAAAAAAGTCAGAAATCTTACTTTTGATACAGTATCATTCCAGAGGAAATGCATTTATCGGAGTTTCTTGACCCAATTTCTCTGAATAATAGTCCAAGTAAAGCTCAAACATTACCAGAACAAGATGCTCAGCCCTAGACACTCCAGTTAGGGTAATTACACATGCTCCTATACTTTAATATGCAATTTCACCAATCCTGTAGTCTTGAAGGAACATGAAATTGGGATTTTATCAAATCAATATTCACAGCTCCGAACTCTTTCAACTTGCCTTCTCCAAGTCCAGTTCCTCTAGAAGAATGCTTGCGTTTTTGTTGGCCTCAGCAGCCTGTCTATCTTTGGCTTGAACAATTGACTCCATACACAGGTGGCACTTCTTCAGCATCTCCTACAGCGATAAAGTCAGCGGTAAGTGATAAAAATGACAAAGTAGCTTTTACCCTGTTCGTCTGGACTGAAGATAAACCAAATAACACTGCAGCTCCACAGGGAAGAGCAGCAGTCCACTTAAAGTGCTGCAAGAAACCACTTCACTGTCAATTACATTTTCTATTTTCTTCGTTTCCTTTTTTACAAAGTTGAGGAACTTCGTACTTAAGCTCACACACACTCTTATAAGTTCGTTCTCTGACCTCCACCCCACTGCAAAAGCCATCGTAAGCTCAGTCCCAACTTGCTCAACGGGGGGAAAGTGGAGCAGAGCGAGGCGACGACTGGGAGAACACTTCAAAGTAAGCACAAATAATAAACACCACCACCTTTACTAGTTTTCTCACAGCACTAAGGAGCACAAAGTTACTGGAGCTGCGTGTTCTCATTTTTTTTTGCCATGTTTTTTCTGATACGTTCCCATGGGACTCACCCTTCGGCTCTAATCTGGAGCGCCAGGAAGCTAAAGAGCATTCATAACATCGACTCTAAATCTGAGTCGCAGCACCATTCCTTCTCTCATGTTTTTATTCTTACAATCTCACCTTATCAGTAATTGTTGCTATGTATCTCATGCATTCCGAGTCCGATGGGAACTGGTTTACTTCTTTCACTAGGTAGCGCACCACTTTCACGTGACCCTGGAAAAAAACAATTTCAAGGACGACATTTTCCATCAGGCCAGCCGCTTCTGGGTCGATAAGGAACACTTCAGCCCAAGCACGCCTTGGAAAATATTTACTTCCAACTCCTTCAGATGATGCTCTCAACATGTACTTTTTCTTTTGGTTTTTTTTCATCTTTATCACCTCCTAAGCTAGCGAGGGATGTTTCTTCACGCACACGATGGAAGAGAAGGCCAGCCGTCACAGTAGCGGTTGTGAAGCCACCCGTACTCCAGCCACACTTTCACATACTCCCACCTTTTATTTTGGTAGTTGACAAATGCCCAGGTCTGGCCACTGGAGAGGATCCTACAGTTGTTTGCAGTTTTGCCAGTACTGCAAGCACTTCAACTATGCTTCCTTCCTAACAACCATTATCTCTGGAGCTAAATCGGGCTAAACCACACTTTTTTTTGGTAAAAGCGCTCATCCTCTCTTGCCTAAGCAGCCAAACCCATTTCCCCCCAAGTTCTATCACACATTCCTCCTTTCCGCACAAACACGCTGCAATTTTCACCCCTCGAGAGACCCAGGAGAACCCACCTCAGCAAAGTGCCTATAAAGCAAATGTCTACTAGAATTTAACACAGATATTACGCAGGTGACACACATACCTATTTTTAAAGATTCCAGGCCAAGCATTAAAATTAACAGTTGACACAATTTTAACTACATAGTTTCTGTCAGCTACGTTCCATATGTAAGATTTATGTAGAGACGATGGAAACAACACCAGCTAAGACCAAAGCTGAACTTGGTATTTTACCTTTCGAAAGGCTGCCATGAGAGGAGTTATTTTCCTGTTATCAGCAGCATCCACATCGGCTCCAGCTTGAACTAGCAGCTGGACAACATCGAGGTGCCCTCCATTCGCTGCCAGCCACAGCGGGGTATTCCCCTTCTTGTTACGCACGTCAATGTGAGCTCCTCTACAAGAACAAACACCTCCAATCAAAACTCCAGACCGGCTTTTTCATTTCATTCATCAACTGGACAGGCAACACAAGGACAACAGGGTAAAATTCAATACTCATTTTTACCGCAAACGTAAGCAGCCACAGAGTGCTTCAGTTCACAAAATTATATTTTTGTTTCTTCTGATGCCACCAAGAGCTTCAACTCAGCCTAGAAACATTTTTTAATACCGTAATTCCTGCTGTTAGTCAGCTGTCTCTGAAGCTTCTCCAATCACTTCATTAACTCCATCCATCAGGACGCTGTATTCTTCATTAGTTTACTTGCAACAGCTTAGGACGTTTCAAGCACAAGCCAACAGTCAGCGCTACTACTTGGAAAGCGACATACCCAAAAGCTACCCAGGAAACACAATTGTGCTGAACGTGCATCGTGATCCATCTCAAAAAAACCCCACGAAATCATTTAGACGTGTTTCGTGCACATCTTCTGTTGTTTAAGTACTCAAGACTACCATCTGAAATGGCTGCATGTCATCGTTACGAGTACCACACACGGGAATTTCAGAAAAAAGGGTTTATTCCTAACATTGAGTGGTAAAGGAAAAACTGATTTAGTCCATTTGGGCAAAAGCAAGCACTCTAACACCGAAGAGAACTTTGATCACTTTTGATAAATGAAAACCCATAGTAATGGCCAACCGACACAGAACCTTTCCCAATTCCTATGCCGTGGCGTACACTGGGAAATATTATTGTACATTGGGAAAGATCAGTCTAAGTAAGGCCCTACGTAAGATGCTTTCCTTCAAGCAGCACGCTTGCAGATACAGTACCTGCTAATGAGAAGCTCACAGAATTTGTAGTGCCCTTTGTCCGCTGCAATGGTTAAAGCCGTATCTCTGGAGGAAGGGACCGGAGGAGCGTTGACATCTGCGCCTTTGTCCAGCAGAACTCTGCCCACTTCCGCATAGCCACCAGAAGCTGCTTCCATCAACGGTGTGAGACCAGTCTAAGGCAAGCAAGCGGGGCAAACAAGCAATTACTTGGGGGTGGGAGGTGTGTTTTACTTAAGCAAGGATTTATTTCAGCTTCTAGCAACCTATTTCTAGTCCTGGTGTGCAGATTCCAATTGTTACCTGGTCAGTTCCTAACAGCTCATTCAAACAGTATTCAAAGCTCATTCAAACAGTATTCAAAGCCCACTGCTCTCAATTTCTCTGAAGATTAATTAAGGTTTCGGAAGACACACTTGTTTTCCGATGAACAGTGTAACCCCCAAAACACCAGCTCTTCAGTGCAGTGCTGTTTTTCTTTACAACATACAGTTCAGTTCGGCCAACCCCACCGGGGGAGTCAACTTGCACAGAAGGCAAGAAAATCATCAGATGACCACAGAGAAGCCATGACTAACAGCCCCTCTTTTGAGAGACCTGCTGAGCTCTTTGCTCCTTACCTTAGCTCTATGCTCTACGTTAGCTTTTCTATCCAGCAGCAGGCTGACCACCTCCGTCCTCCCCTGGAAACACGCCAGCGTCAGCGCCGTGTTCCTGTTGGTCTCTATCTGGGCATTTATGTCGGAGCCCATGTCCAGTAACAGCTTGACAGCAGCCGTGTGTCCATTCATGGCTGCCAGCATTAAGGGAGAAATGCCCAATTTGCTACCAGTTCTGAAAAAGGAAAAAAAAACCCACCCTGTAAATCCTAATCACATCTCCGGAATGACCTTAACGAGACCAGCGAAGGCAGAGGACTTATCATCCAAGACCAAAAAATCAGATACACAGCACCTATTAAGGAAACCACAAAAGTTTCTCCACAGTAGCAGTGCTCAGGCAAATATTCCTACCCAGAGGTACTAAGGGTATAAAATCAAGGCCGTGTTTCAAAACCAAGGCAACTTAATTTTGGGAAAGAAATGAACAAAGTACAGAGGGGGAGATGGAAGTTAAAAGCGCACAGTCAAAACCTTTCGTATCTAACTTCAGGAGAAAAGAAGCCTACTACAAATAAAACAATACACTGCCTGTGATCACGTAAGAGAAGTACCATTTTGCTCACTTAGTTGTCAAGAAGTCCTTCTGGAAAGGGTACAAAATAAGAATACTACAGAAACCATTACAGAAGGGGTGAAAAGGGAACTTGCCTGGAATTTATTTCTGCCCCAGCATTTAGCAGTATCTTGATGATGTTCACGTAGCCACCAGAAGCGGCGAGGCTTAAAGGTGTGTAATCAGAAACATTCCTGTGCTCTTTGTTTGCCCCTCGAGCTAGCAGCAACTCCACCACCTGCAGTGTTTGAAGAAATAACAACTGGTTTTCTCCCGAACTTGCAAATCTGTCCAGGGCAAATATTTTTGAAGGCTAAATATACCATTGACACCTTCCAACACTAAGAAAGCGCTTTTACTCCACTGCTTCCCTATACTCCTCGCCCTGGGAACAGATGAGGCAGCAGCCTCATGTTTCAGAGCCACTGTAAAGTTTCCTTTGAAAAAAAAATCAACCCTGAGCGCTCATTAGCGTGCTTAAACCATTCATACCTAAATGGATAATAGAGCGAGAAAACGTGTAGATTCCGTTTGGATACAGTATACAGAGTACTCTTGCTTTTTGCCCTTGCCCGTTTTGGTGTTTAGTTCACCATCAAGTTAAAAAACTCATCCTCAAACCAAAGCTGTGGAGCAAACAAGAAAGCAGCTGCACGTTTTATCTTGTGTTCTCTACTCGCACCCCGTACAGTGAGCGGTGTGGAGATCACACGCAGATGTCTCATGCAAGAGCCATTAGAAAAATTCACCTCTCCATCCCTTGTTTTTCTATGTACATTAACAAAAGCAAGTACTTCTGTCATTATTCCTTCCTTACAGATTCATTGACAACCCATACAGTTCACAGCTGCTCACATTCTAGATGCAGCTTACGTTCCGTAATGCAGAAGACTTGACAAGACACTGAACTGTCTAGCAACCTAAAATCCCAGTGAACACTGATGTGAACACCCGCTGCGTCGTCTCCAGTGCAATGCTTGATTCGCTCCGCTTTCAGCTTCTACACGTAGAACTTGTTTAGGTTAGACCTGCACAACTGAAGTGAAGGGCTTTTCATGAGAGTATTTTCCTGTGAAATCACAGGACGTAGTGTCAAATAGAATAATTGGGGCAGGAGGGCATCCCAGCATCATCTCCTCTGCCCAGAGCCCGGTGCTCTCCCGCCTTCTCTCCCAGATACATGATGCCTTCCTCCAAGCAATACCGCTTGAGAGACACAGCTCAATCCCATCTCTGCCAAGGCAAGCACCAATTCACCTTTGCTGCCTGAGGCTGCTGGCCAGAACGGCTCCCATGAGAGACTTAGTAAAATGCAGGCTTAATCCTTCACCAGAGCACAGGTGAGCGCCCCCACAGCCAAACCCCAGCCTCCGAGAGCTTCCCCAGGGCGCTGCAAACAGGCCAGGAGAGCTCCGAGTATTCAGGAAGATTCTGTCTAGGCAAGTAATCACCATTTAAACGCCCCAGGACCACTGCTAAGACAACCTGCAGAGGTGTCTCCAGCCTCATTGATTTCCAGATGGCCACAGAGGAAGGTGATCCCCGCCGGGTTACACAGCTTCCACTGGGGCTGTCGCAATCCACATAATAGCAACTTTAACAGAATTTAGATTTGTAACAACCATTAGAAAAAAGAAAAATAAAAGTGCAGATTATATAATGAAGTCAGAAAATACAGTACTTCCCGTAACATTGAAAAAAAAAACCCTTCCCCTACATTCACTTTTGATCCATCATCTGAAAAATGTTTTTGCGTGTTTTTTTGTCAGAGACACTGAAGTTTCTGCTGTACTCTGATACCCCACACCCTAGACAGAATCCATCAGAAAATCCTCTCGGCTCATACGTGGAACTCATTGTGTTTAACTCTGGCTCCTGAGCAACAACACTCCTTGCATTCACCTTCGCATCTACATCTAATTATGCTGGTAAAAGCCCCATAATGAGCTCCTAATGATTAGAGGCATGAGGTTATCTGTGCAGCACTGGTCCACCTTTTAGAAGAGAAGCAGCGATCTACAGGAAACATGCTGCAATACATAGCTTAAAAAAACGTGAAGCTCTTTGCATCCTTTTTAAAACAAACCACCCTGAAACAGAACGGTGAATTAAGTTACTGTAGCTTTTCTGGAAGGTTCTTTAGTGTAATCTACAGACTGATTTTGAAGAATTCAGTTCTGCTTTACCTCTTGTCTCCCTCCTGAACAAGCCAAAGACAAGGGAGTGTCCTTGGTTCTCTCAGACTGGGCTTCGATATCAGCTCCGTTATCCAGTAAGATTTCAACAACACCCACGTGGCCGGCGGTAGCAGCCAAAATAAGCGGAGTAAACCCTGAAATGAAAAAAGATGTCTGAAGAGTCCACGTTTGTAGCTTAAGGTTAAGTGACGTAAGTTAAACCACGAGAAAAGCAAGCCTACAAGCTTCCCATAAGGACTAGGCTTATTGCATATTTCTTTGGTGTGACACACTGGCACGCCAGGGTGCGTGTTGCCAGGGAGCTACCGACCTTTCTTGTCCCGGTGTTCGATGTTAGCTCCTCTCTCTAGCAGGGTTTGTACTAGCTCTTCATGGCCACCAGCGCAAGCAAGTGTCAACGCCGTGTCATGATTACTCTCAGTCTGAAAGAAACAGACATCATCAACACCACAAGATAAATATTTCCTTTGTCAAGTACAACCCTGTTAGATCACCTATTAGCCCAAGTACAACTACACCTGCGAAAAATTCAAAACTTCTATAAGCTGAAGGCATGAACTGCCCATTCCCTCGCCGTTCTCCTTTCTGTTTAAGTTCATCACAGGGTTCTACTTCTCAACTCGGCCGGGAGATTTGAGAACAACCCCGACAAGAACTGAGATTGTTCACAACTGGAATTTCACCTGCGCTTCGCGAACTAGATCAACTTCTTCCCCACTGCTTGACTGCTATGATGAAGATAAGACTTCTTATCTTTAATTCTTAACCCTCCGGTGAAACCAAAGATGGAAAAATTCCACGATCTCACCACTACTGTTGCTGAAGCCTCCAAACAGGAGAAATCAGGTACAGTCAGCCCACAAATCGCAGTGATGGAAAAAAAAAAAATAACAACTGAAAACACAGAGAAGTCTTAGAGCTCACGCTCTGATGTGAAGTTTTTCCCCCTTGGGAGCACCCATACCCTGTCTCCCCACGGGAGCATTTCCAGCAGCAGCCAGCTCTCGGTAACAGCACGGAGCCCGTACCACCCCGATCCTGCCGACTGAACACTTGCAACCTGCATGTCACCCCTCAGCGCTGCCAGGGCCCGTGTCAACCACCACCACCCTATTGCAAAGAGCAACCGCGAGTCTGAGGGGACTGTTAAGATACAGCACAGGGACTGACTGAAGCAACACGTCTCCTCTTCAACAGTAACAACCGAAACAACAGGAACCCCCAAACGCCCACTTCCCAGCTGCTGTGAGGATTTCGTTTCACCTCACTCTGTTATGAGATGGGGTAGCTGGCAACTTATCGTAGCCTCCATCTGCCCCGGTGTCTACCCGCTAACGTTGAGGCCCATCAGGTTATGGCCAGCGCTCCCGGACACGGTCATGGCAGAAACCAAGCCAAGCGTCACGAGAAGCCCAAGTAGCCCGGACTGGCTTTCCAGAGGTTTCTCACCCCTTCTCCACAATCTCACGCCTTGCCTTTTCTCCACACCGCCCACCCCTTAGCCGAGTTACGGATAGTCTAGAGCCATGGGTATACATCCACCATTTAGCATATGCACGGTGGTCTTTTGATGGCCAGCTAGCTGCAGCTCAACACGAAGGAGCCCTTTTTACAATTTCTTTCAATACAGAAATGCCTCTTCTTTTAGTGGAAATGAGAGCTCGCATTATTTGCTCTTGTTAAAAAAGTTACAGCAATTATTAGTTTCCATACTTTCATACTTCCGTCAGGCTGGGTGATCACTGAGCAACAACTTCAAGCACAACCGCAAAAAAACGCCTGCAACATTTTTTGTCTTAGGATACCAGCCCAGAAAAATATTTTATTTCTATCCAAAGACGACTTCGCAGTTTCTCATAATCCCTCCGACAACAAACAAATAATAAATTCAAGTGTTGAGTCATTCAAAGGCCTTCTCTTTTGTTCAGCGAGAGCACAGAGCAACTGTTCGGGGAGCTGCAGAGGCTTTCTAAAAGCAGCAAATCAAGTCTCTACACCCCAATTCACGACACTACAGAGCCACTGACTGGCGCTGAATTATTCGGGACGAAGCGGCAAAATAGCTTCAGGCATCCGCGGCGCAGCGACAAGCGCAGGCTCACCTGGGCATCGATATCTATAGCAGGGTAGATGGGGAGCATGGCTGAAGGAGAAATGATAGGGCTCGGAGTTGGCGTCTGAGGCTGGGAGACAGAAGTTGCAATGCTGTGGGTAGGAGTGTTTGACATGGCAGATGCTCTTCCGCTCACTGCTGTTGGACAGAATGATCACACTTAGTAACAGCAAAACACTTCGCTTCCCAAGTTCAACGTGACAATATACGGACAGTGGGACCCAACTCCCACCGACAGACAGAACTCCGGAAAAACTTTCGTTTTCTACGAATACCTGTTTTCCACACATTTGACCCAATCTCTGAACCTTTAACTCTTTGAATTATTAACTGTGAAAAAGGTTAACTGTATTCAAGCAAAGAAATACGTAAGTATCCGATTGGCACGTTTTCTGGAAGCCCATCACACAGAAAAAGAAGTTGTTTTGTTTTGTTTCTTTAACCCAAGATCTGTCCCACGACAAGTCAGCCACGATTCGGGCCAGGAGTTCCATACCTTTAGAAGCAGGACCGCAGAACAAGTCCGACCGAGGGGTAGCTACGACATTTTTCTTACAACAGTGTAAAGAAGGTTCTTGTATAAAAGTCTGTCCAACCTTCACCCCCCGCCCCCCCGGCCCCTACAAACACAACAGAAAAGCAACAGTGCTGGGGTCAGGATGCTCACACGGCAGAACTGCTTGAAACCAGAAAAGCGGAAGCTTCTTAACAGCCATTTTGCAGAAACTTTGGTCACGGTTGTTAGGACAAGCGGAAGTTAATACCATTTTACTGTTCATGACAATGAATTGACACGACAAAGAATAGCACCAACTGCCACACTGCCCCGAAATTCATTTCATATGTATAATGTTTAGAAGTACACAGCAAACTTGAATCCAGAACAGCCGTTGGGGGAAATCTCCCATTTTCGTACTTTTTTCTCTTTAAATAACTCAATTGTTGTCTCCCTGCCTTTTCTGCAGGCCTTTCCCAGATGTCCTGAGCAAAGGAGAATGGGAAGAACTGTTGACTTCTCCTGGCAAGGGGACAAGAGCACCTTTAACTGCAAAAGGAAAGAGAAGTAGTTTCCACATACTGTCAGCGTTCGTCTAATACACACCACACCACAGAGGGGCCTTACCAAAATAATGTCCCTTTACCCCCAATTTTTAAACGCCTGCTCGTTTGTCAAACCATGTCCTAATCAGCCGTGTCCCTAACTGCCAGCCGTTGATAATTAGCTCCCATACTTAAACAGAAGCCGTACGTTTTTCAACTGATGCCACAAAAATTGTATCCTAACATGCTAATGGGCGTACTCCCCCCTCTGCTAGAGTGCTAGGTTTTTCCTCCGTTACTAGTTTAGTTTGTAGACTTCCTACACCAAATCCCAAGAAGCTAATAGATGTCACCAAGAGAAACAAAGAACCCCCAACTTACAAGACAAAAAGTCTCATTAACCTTAAATTTTAGAGTAAATCAAGATTCAAACTCCCTTGATCTTTACATCAGGGTGCCTTTTCAAACCCTTCTCACCTCACGAGCCAGACCACGCTGGGTACGGATTAAAGGAAACACATAGAAGCTAAGGCAAAATGTTCTGACCCAAAGACAAAGCCCTCTGGCCTAAGGGAGTCGTGTTCCGAGGAGAACTAACCAAAGATCAGAACCAAATATCTTTCCGTGCAGCATCTCCTTTAAACTCTTCTCAATCCTTACTCTGACTGTAAGTTAGAGATATAACCTAAACCCACAGCTTCAAAAGGGTTTCATAGAGAAGGATATTAAGTTGTCTCTTTCCACTCCTGCTCTTCTCTTTACACACATGGCCATAACACACAGTTTTGAAGAACTAGCACATTTACCTCCTTTCTCTAAGTTCAAAGAGGAAGCTGAAGCAGCAACAAACAGTAATGGAATTATAAAGGATGTTGATTCTTGACTCTCACATCGAGTCCAAAATAACCCAGTCAAGATGGTAAAAACGACTGGAAACTAACCAAATAGGCTTCACTCGGATGATGCAAAAGCACCATCATCAAATAATCCAACAGGTGCAAAGTTAACCCTGCGGCAGTAGCACCATGACTGCTGTAGGCCCAAGAAGGGGGCTCGGGAGTATCTCTGCATTACAGAAAGCACTACTAAATTTGTCCGACTTAAAAACAAACCACAAATCAAGGCAGTTAGGAAGGTCTCAGTTCCGTTACGTTCTATTTTTTGTATCAATGGTGTTGCATTGAGGGGAAAAAAAGAAAAAAAGAGACACTTGTAAAAGCCAACTGCCCTCTTCCCACAAGGAAGAAAACGTTTATTGTACAACCCATATATGAATGGTTTTATGCACGCAGGGGGAGGGGAATAGGCATGGTAAGTTACAGTTCTCATACTAAATATCTGTCAGGAACGCTTCAGCAATAGTAAATGGATAAAATGTAGTTCATATCCCTACAGCACATTTCACCGAGACGAGATTGTTATTTTTATGGATAATGACTTGGATTGTATTTATTTCCTGTGCAGAGTTCAAATTTAACGGACATGCCAAGGGCAATGAATAGAATCTTTATTGTGTCCAAATGAAAAATATTAAAAGTTTTCAATAAGCCAAAAGGTTTTCACAACAGTCTCGAGCCATGAAAAGAGTAACCCACTACCTCGATCATCACATCTAAATGGTCTGACAGGCAAAGGTCTACCTTTCCGCTGTGCCCTCCATCTTCTCTAACAGACAGTGGCAAAGCTGAACTAGAAGTCTGTACTTCAACCCCGAAACGTCATTACTTCATGCCTGGGATAATGAACTCTATTAGAATAGACTAATTAGAACGAAGCTATCACCGTATTTTAGTTTATACCTGCCTTGGTTCGGGACCAGCTAGCCGTCTTAATCACATCAGGAAACAAGGTCAAGCTTCTTTCTGGGAATCCATCACTCCAAGCACCGTTTGACCACTCGAGCCAAAGGCTTCCGCGCTTTTTGGATGTTAGACAACGTGTTTTGTGCTTACTGGTATTAGGAGCGTAGCTGCTCTTCGTATTGATTTCTTTCTGGACATCTCCACTTTCTCTTAGCTTAAGTAAATAAATAAAAAGACATCCTCACGGCTGCTAAGTTCTCCCCAAGCCCAACCACCTCACCATCCAGAGAAGCGTTTGGCCTTACGAACGCAGTCCCGCTACCAGGGGAGAAAAGAAAACAGCCAAGATGACAAATTAAAAAGTCTGAAAACTAGCACAAGATACTTAACATTTAAGCCAACGGGACTTTTTCTTTCCTGATCTACATCCTAAATCAAAGGCCATGTGTGGAAAAAAGGCTGACATTTTCAAAAGGAACACGGGGTTGTTTGCGCCATTGAAGTTTGCTGCTTCCCCTAATAGTGAAAATACAAAGTAAGTGCAAGACCTTAACTGAAACAAAGCGCCTTTATAATCCCATTTCATGTTGATGTCGACCGTTAAGTTTCCTTCTAGTGCTGTCAGATGGCAGGCACAGCATTGCTCTTAGGCATTTATTTCTTATCTGCTGTAACGTCAACAGTAGACGTATTAAAAAGCAAACCTGTTTCACTTTACACTGCACTAAGTCAAGATGACGGACTGGAAAAAAAAAATTTGAAGGAATATATTAGTTATCTCCACTTCTTCCCAACTAATTTCAAGCCAGCTCAACAGGCTTGTTCCAGTTGTTCTTGTCTTCTTGTTCTTGTCTTCTCCTCCACCCCCCATTTCTCTGTACTATCCTAAGCTATTAAAAGCTGTGCTACTGCCACACACGCTTAAAATCACTAGAGAATACTTGGGATGCACAACATGCCGTGAATTACAGGAGTCAAAGTTATGTTCTGAATTGCAATACAAACACACGGCATGGCTTCTGTGCACCAACAGCTCTGCACATTCCAAGGACGAAGCTCTCCATGCTTTTACCACCCCTTTGCAAGAACAATTGCAACCAACTGCAGCTAAAGCAGCACAGAAAAGCTTCATCCTCACTTCTCCACGGCTCCTGCACGGGTCCCAAGAGGGACAGACCCTCCAGGTTTTTCTGCGATATGGGCACCCTACAGTTAGTTTTTCAGCATTGAGTTTCTGTGAAGAACTTACTCAATGCCTATTCTTTCTCATGTATTAGCTTAGACAGTTACAGTTCCAACTGGCTCATCCCACAAGGTAGCTTCCAGGAACTTGGCTTATGCCAAGGTTTGTTTGTGTCACCGGTGCTGCAAGCCACAGCTCTGTTATGGAACTAAATTCATCTCGGGAAGAGATTTAAATCCATAGGAATACTCTAGAGGGTTCCTATTAAAACAACACACAAAGCTACTGATAAAATATTTAGCTGCTGCTCACGTGTTTTGCGTTACATGATGCCCATTTCACCTCCACGCTAAGTTCTGCTATGTGGATTCAAGCTGGCGCTTGGGTTGTATACTCAGCGCTGTGTCTCCTCCCGCTTAGAACCCCTAAACCCAGGCACTTCCCAGAAAAGCAAGGATGGAGCTGCATCTGTATAGCTTTTAACTCATTTGCTCCAAACGCCTCCCAGAGCGCAATCCGGATTTCATTCCCAGCCACACGTGTGCACGCACACACTGACACCTGGGACCACGTCGTACAAAAGCAGTCACTCAAGTGCACTTGGAAATCCCTGACCTTTCCACAAGGGCACACTGAGCACTTGGGAACACTCCAGATGACCTGAAATCACACATTCTCAACACGTTATATGCAGTTAAAACACATAACACGCGTCTTAACTCAAGTTCTGGGTTATTTTCAAACGCAGCTGAAGTGCGCTGCACAGATTCTTCGTAAGTAGCCAAGAACTGCGATTATCCCGTCTCTTCCACTGAGCAGCTGGGATTGGTATGGATCCCCGCAGCTCCACCTGAGACAAGTCATCACTACCCATGCACTATGCAAATTGTTTTATCTACTTATTCATGCATCAAGTTTAGATTTTATCCACTGTCAGCTTCCAATCTCTCTGTCCAGGCTACAGCTCTCTAACACCAGATACCCAGAAACGCATCTTTATAAGCTTCCGTAACCTTCAACAAGGCTTTGCCTGAACGTCAGCTTACTTATTAGGTACTTGATTTTGAAAGTATTTTCAACAATCCCCACCCGTTATTTTTAGCCATTGCCACATCTTCTATTCCTTCTGCACCATTAGTGTACTCTAGTAACTCCTGCAGTGTATGCGGGACCTTCTCCGAGACGTGCCCTTTCTCCGGCACACGCGCCTCATCCTGACACCTTTTACCAAGCGGGCTCGTTGAAGTAGACAGCACTTTGAACAACCGAAGTCCATCACCTTCATCAAGAGCACCTCAGCACATTCTCATCAAGTGACATGATTTCTTTCAGTACTCTTTCCTAACCATTAACCTCTATTCAGCCAAGTACTCAAAATGAGTGTTTCAGGGACTACTTTAACACCGAGAAGGTGTTAAGTGCAACAGAAGCAGGTGTACAGGAAAGCAACGCAAACAACTTACATCTCCTATGGTATTTAAAACCTGTTTCATTCTTTTCTTTTACAAGCTAAGGCCTCGAAGCCTTATTTAAGTCACAGGGTAAGGAATTCTGTAGAACGATAAAGAAGAATTTAGTAAGGCTAAATTTGTTTTTTGCTGGAAAAGCAGCCACTTTGATGAGTAGACTTTTTCAAAGTCACAGGGTTACCATCTTTTTTTCCAAAGAGAAGTAAAAGCTTCCAATAGGAGGACTATTCAAGGCCAGCTGGAGCAGCTCTCATTCGGAAGACAAGCCTACGAGGTTCCTTACACGCTATGGGCTTGTCGTGGTGCTGTAGTTACTCCAAGCCTACCGTGAGCGCTCCAAGCCAGGCTTCGGCCAGTTAGTACCAAGCACTGACCACTAGCATGAAGACTTTGTTCCTGTGCTACAAAGAGGCCAAAACAGGACTGTTAGACCCTAGCGCATCTCCCCCCACGCTGTCGAGGAGTCAGAAAAGCCACTTCCGCCATACCAACCTGACAAACAAGCACCGGTTAGCTCAACAAAAGGGAAGGCAGCCCTGCAAATTGAAAAGTTAAAGCTAGTCGTCTGACCTCCTCGCGACAGGGAGCAGTAGGCTAGCGGTACTCGCCGTCGAGCTAGCGGGAATACACAAACACACACACACACAAAGAAGTGGACATCCCCTCAACTGGTCAAGCAATTATTATACCTGCTCGTAACAATATAAACCCACCTGCCATGATGTCATCCAGCGTGTCATTGAGCGTCTGAGCGGGGCTGGCTACCATTAACCCTTGCTGTGTTTCTGTCAGTATTCCTTGCCCCAGCCCTGCTAGTTGTGCTTGGCCCAACACTGGCTGTCCAACTATAACACCTTGCAGTTCTGTAAGATTTGCGATGGACCCCGGAGGTAAGGAACCTGCTGCCAGAGGCAAAGCTTGTGGCATCGCCAGAGGCTGAATTGGTGCAAAACCCGTCTGCGCAGCAGCTTGCTGAGGATCATCTTTAAGCAAAATGGGGTCCACTTGCTGTAATCGCGCATAGTCTCCCTCTGAGAGTTGTTCTCCTACCCCAACGGGAGTCAGTAGTCCCAGATGCTGGCAAGACTGTTGCTGCTGCTGCTGCTGGAGCTGGATTCTTTGCGCTTTTACCTCTAGATACTGCTTTTTGAGCTGCTGCTGAGTTTTCAGCTGTAACTCGCGCTCCACTTTCTGCAGTTCCTCCAGAATCTTTTGCTTCTTCTGAATTTGTTCCTCTCTCGTTTTGTTCAGCTCCTCGATCTTCTCTTTGGTGAGCTGGTCAGCGTGCGCCAATTCCAGGGACTGCAGCTGAGCGTTCTTCTCTATGGCTTCTTTTATCCTCTGCTCCAGCTCTGTCAACTTGCCCTGAGCCTCTTCTACAATGCTCTCTGGAGACTGATTGGTGATGTAACCCTGTACATCCTGGTTGTTTGCTGGCAAATGGCTGCTGGACTTTTGTTTAGAAGCAGCTGTGTGAAAAAGAAACCCCCTCAGAACCAATGGAAGTGCATACGAATGGCATCCTCATTCTAGAGCTACTGTTGGGATGCTAAATGGCCGGTTACGCACCAAGACACAGCACCCACAGAAGGTCAGCGTGTACCGTGGAGGCCCTCCAAGCAAACCGTATCTTTCGCTATCAATTTTAACAGAGCAGTCGGGTTGCAATTTAATAGTACGGATTACTGCGCGTACATTCCCAATAACCCTGTGCTACGTTGACATATTGACTCCAACAATGGCTATACTTCTGCCAAATGAAGCGATTGTCTCGAGAGCCGCTGTTCTCTAGTGGTGCTACACGAGAAATGGTGACAAAAAGAAAGGATACGCTGCCTCTTTACGTCATGTTTTGCGTCTGGTATCGTGTTAAGACATAAACGTATGGTTACAGCCCTGAAGCGTAGCAAAAGTGATGTAAAAACACCTCGAGGGACAGGTGACTTGTTGTAGGCCACCGCTTTTGTGAATAACTTAGTAGGTTTTAGGAAGCACTACGCTTTCTAGGACTACTGAATCCTTTCGCTACAGGTATCCAGCTTCGCCCAGCTGACAAACAGCGCTAGAACCCAGGATAGCCACTGGCATTTAACGTGATCTAACAGGGTGTGTTTAGCCACTGCGTTTTACCCACAGCAGACATGATTTTGCCTGTGTCAAAACTCAGCTCTCTGCCCAGGCAAGGCAAATATTTCAGCCTTCCTGTAAGGACGAGCGATGGACTAATCCAATTCATGTTTTATGAAGAAGTCCACAGTAACACAGCTGACATGGTCTGCCATACCGGTTGCAGAAGGAACAATCGGTTAATTTTGAAGGGCGAAAGGCAAATCGAAACTCAGGATTTGAGGCAGAGGAGGTGCCCAGTTTCTTCCAGTCATCCTCGCTGTGTTTCCAGAACAATACAAGTGTACACACAGTATTAATTTTATGACATGCACGCCTGTATTTGCACTACTGCTGATCCTCGACAAAAATTGTTTGGGAAGAGAATTCTTAAGTACAGAAAGCCTTAAGTGTCAAAAAGGCGATATAGAAATAGATGCAAATTTAGTCCTAGGAGGACCTGAGCCACATCAGACTAAGTGTTTTATAGCACAAGAAATTCCGCCTTCAATGAAATTAGTCAAACTCGCTCCAGGACTACTACCCTAAGTAAACGCAAGTTATCCAATCAGCTACAAGATGGAGATTAGAGTTGTTTTTACAACTTCCATTAACAAATTTATATAGGCTTCTGGGTGACGTTTTGCATTAGTCCACTACGTCAGACTAATATATGTTTTAACGTATTTACTTAGGCAGATTTCTTGACGCTTTGTGATTACAGGGTTAGATGACTGATACCTCGTATTTGGCAGATAAGCAATCCTTAAAAAAAAAAATATATTAAATTGCCATTTCGTTGACTGAATCCATAAACGCTCTTCATAGGAACTACTCTGCTAGAAGTGCAACCCTCTATCTTCTACCTGGGAAGGATATTTAGAAAATAAGCTCCGGAACTAAGACTGACCTTTATTTCTGATGGGAAGGGTTGTGGCGACATTAGCAGGGGGTTTGTCAGGCTCCTGGGGTGGGACGACCATGGGCAGCGCCTGCACTGGTACACGAGGAGCCTAAAACGTCGGATACTAACAGATTACTTTTCTCATACTCTAATCTAGTTATTATTCAATAGAAGGTAAACAAAACCTGTTAGAAAAGCAGACTTTCATGGTAACTAATAACATTTAATACTTTGGTTTAAGTGCTGAGTTCAACAGTCAACAAGTTGACATCTTGTGACTTGTACGCACTTGGCATTTTTAACCTAAGAAATGACTTGCCAAGCAACACTCACCTCGGCACGGTGCAGTGCTATACTGTGGTAAAGCCAAAACAAGCCAAAATGGGCCACAAACAGAATTCTGAGTAAGAGCCTCATTAAAACAGACCTTTTCACTCCCTGGGGTTTTTTTTCCTGTTCATTTTTTCCAAAAATATTTATAGAGCAATAAGAAAAACGATGAAGTACTACACAGTGATGCTCAAAGAGACTTCACCGTTTTCATAACAGCTCAAAGTAATTTTCAGTGCATTCATCGAAATGATACGACACTTCTTTATACTCCGAGTAAGTTGCAACAAGCAACGCAAAAAAGCCCCACAAATCCACAGACAGCCAGCCCTTAAGTCTTACCCTATTTAAATCATGGGATGGTGGGGTCAGCTGAGTAGCATCAGGTGGAGGAGCAGAAAGCAAGTTGTTTGGGTAATCGAGAAGGTAACAAACCACGCTGGTATGACCACCTTTTGCTGCCTCTATTAACATCGTTGATCCATCCTAAGGAAGGAAAGATCACAGTATTAGAGCACAGCATCACCAAAACAGCACAACACTGAGGCGTTCTGGGAGACACGACAGTACATACTAAGACTGGGTTAATAAATCTTCATTCAATCTGCAGTAAGCCCGCATCTAAACTTACCGTCTCTGAAGTATTTCCACAATAACTAGCACTTGCTAAAGTTTTCCTTCCTCTTCCACAATGCTGAACTTGGAACTTAAGCACAGCTTTTACGTTCATGGTAATCAACAGATCTGCACTCTTCCTCACTCTAACTTCTATAAATACCCTCACGAGCATCATACCTCTTCGTGGAAATACCAGCTCTTAGATCTCCTCTTTAAATCACGACATGTTGGGCCAGTTGCAGAGAACAGGAAAGGACCAAATTCGCCTGGATATCGTTAGTTTTAAGACGACAGACTAGCTCAGAGGCAAATACGGTACTCGAGCAACAAACCTTCAGCCTGTGCGTAGGATCAGCGCCATGAGCTAGCAGCAACTCCACAACGGCCAGATGGCCTCCGGCACAGGCCAGCGACAGCACTGTGTGATCGTTGTTAGCTGTGGTCCTGTTCACATTCGCTCCTTCAGAAACAGAGGGGGAAAGATTACTGACAAAGACTTCCACCGGTTCTCCTCTACAGAAACAAACAGGAAGTTAACTTTCTTTCTTAAATATGAAAACATAGCTCTCCGTGGCTGCAGTCTTACAACTGATAAGACATTGAACAGTCAATTATTACTGTCACCACAAGACCATTTAACACATCACAGCTACTAAACTCAAGGTCTTGCCAGATGGCTAACGCTTTAAAGGGAGTTCAGCTCTGGGCTGAGTGGAATACAGCTCCAATATTCATAAATACAGCTCCAAAATGATCAGCAACCCTGCCGGGAGCAGCACTCCAAACTCACTGTTCAAACAGTGACATTGCCCAGTCTGGAACACCACATAGTAGGTCAACCTATTGCTTTTTCACTTTGCCAGCAATTGTGCCAGAGCTAGGCCTCTTTAAAAAAAAAAAGAACAATTAAAAAACCCCCAAAAAACCCCAAAACCCCACAAAGTCTAAGATCCAGCGCACAGACCCATGCACCTTGGCATCAGCAAGACTAATTGCAGCTCTGCTTCTTTCCTCTACAAACTACACAGGGAAAATTAAGCCACCCTGGAAGCTTTAGGCCAGTTGTGTGCCGCAGGAGGAAGGTGCAAGAAAAATCCCTCAGTATCAGCTCAAGCGAGAGAAAACCGCTTCCAAGCTCCGTATCAACTCCACGCGGTCAACAGCGACGTAAGGCTGGAGCTGACAGTTCTGACAACACGCAGCAAGTTGCAGTCAAAACTTTGAAACAATCATGCACTTGAAGTTGACTTCTGGAAAGAATGTGCTCGAAAGCGTCGGAAACACGGGGACACCCAGAATCCACTACTACTGTCGCTGCTTTTCCGAGGAATTACAGACTGGAACCTATAACTGTTTTGTTTTTTTTTTTTAGAAGCGGCTGCAGTTTCCACTAATCTCACCAGAAACCAGAGGTGATCGCTACGTGCTTAGTTTGAGAATCACTACTGAAGTTAAAACGGTTGAAACAGACCCGAGTAAGTTACACGAGTACTGACATGTTCTTAACTTCCAGCATTTCTAACAGCAGGAAAACCAAAACCTCTCCCCACTCTTACCTTTGCTAATCAAGAACTGAACAGTGCAAACATGACCAGCCCTTGCAGCTTTCATGAGAGGAGTTCTTCCACCTTCCGATTCATGCTCCTAGAGCAGATAAAGAAAGGCTTAAAATTCAACATTAACACGTGTGAAAGGATGCCTTTTGGTTTTTGGAAAGGAAAGACACCAGACACGGGAGATCCCTTTTTAGCGTTTCACAAACTACAGACACAAACTGCAGTAACATTTGACCCGAGTGTATCCTGCAGAGAGATGAAACTATCTGCCTACCTTGGCACAGGTCTGAGACTCCCGGGCAAGCGGCACTCAAGCACCCGGTGGGGATTTCAGTTAAACGACATGTGCCATGCTTAACTGCAGTTTTTCGTAACGTATTGGTGTATAAGCCTACTGAAATGTAAAAATCAATCGACCTCCGTCACGTTAATTCCATTCCAGTACACCAAATAGATCACAGCAGAACAGAACTAGCAACTGTTTGCTGCTTAAGGAACAGGAGAAACTTGCAGATACCAGTATTAACCCATCATCAGCTCAACAACTCTAAGCTAAATACCATTCAGGATGCACGTGACAAAAGAATTAAGTCTCCGATTTTTCTGTACAAGCCACCTTGTACAGCTCGGAAATGCTTTAGACGTCAACCGCCAAAGTACTGCAACTGACCTGAGCACTTCCAGGTAATTCAACAACCTAAAATCCATTAGATAAGTATCACCAACTCCCACTTAGTTAAGAGAAAAACGTTAAAGGTAATTCAAATACAACTATAACGATTAAGAGCAAACTCAGAACTTTTCAGCAATGAACACAGGACCCCTCTCCCCCCCCAAAAAAGTAAATAGACATTACTACCTTCATTTCCTAATAAATTTTTTAGGAAGGAGATGACTTACCAGATCAGCACCTGCCTGAAGTAAGACGTCTGCTACATCAGTATGGCCGTTTTCACAGGCGTACGTCAGCGCCGTGTCCCCGGTTGCTGTTGTTGCATGCACATTAGCCCCTGGAGCAGCAGTAACGAGAACGTAAGCATTATGAAATTCATCACAGGAAACATGCCAATCCCTTCACCACCTTTACCAGATGATTCTTAACTTCCCCCTTCCAGTCCAACATCTATCAAACTGACAACTTAGTTATACTCTAGAGGAATAAAAAACCCAAACATGTATTACAAGTTCACTTCCAAGCGAGTTGACATGAACTTAACCTTCAGGATCTAAATTAGGGTCCAACTAGTAAACTACTGAAGGTTCCACAAAGCTTTGCTGCCCACTTTCAAGCAGCTGCTCATGAAAACGTGATCAACACGAAAGTAAGTATTTTCCTCTTCAAAGTTATTTTAAGACTCTACAGAACTTTTAACAGAATCACTCCATACCTGCAGCTAATAAATATTTAACCAGCTCCAAATGACCCTCTTGAGCAGCCTCCATCAAAGGTGTGGAACAACCCAGTTCTATGTCAGCTCCTGCTTTAATAAGGAAATCGGCAACCTCCAAAAAACCTCCACAGCAAGCCAGAGTCAAGGCCGTTTCTTGCGTCTCCTCTGTTTGAGCATTGATGTTTGCTCCTTCAAAAACAAAACACCAAAAGCACAGCTACATCAGACAACACCAGTTACTGAAACCAGTATCGACAGACAACACCACTTCCTAAGGCACAAGGCATCTTCTGATTCCATCTCATTTCTAGAGCTGCAGAAATTTTCTTCTAAAAATCAGTGCATCCAACTAAAAGATTTCACCTTTATTTAACTGTTTGGAAAACCCTCTGAGGGCCTCAAACCACTTCAGCAGTAGCACCACCTCAGGATAGGCCAAGGCCGTCGTGCAGAGCCCAAGTTACCCACGTTAACCATTCACTATTCAATGCCTAAAAAATGCAAACCTTGTGATGAACAAATGAGAATCACCACTTAGAGTAAAGCAAAGGATATCTTGCTTAAAAAAAAAAAAACCCAAAAATCACTAGCTTACCAAAAAGTGGGAGGGGCGAGTTCAAAAGTTGTTGAAGAACGAAATAAAATTACTCAGCTTCCCCTGCCCACCTCCCCACCATATGCAGAGGCCTACGGAATTACAGCCCACAGAAGGCGCAGCAACAGTTACCTTGCCCCAGTAACAGCGCCACCATCTCTTCATGGCCTTCTCTAGCTGCTTCCATTAGCGGTGTGTATCCTTCATCGTTCACCTCTTCCAAGTTAGCTCCACGTTCAATTAACAAAGCCGCCAGTTCCACGTGCCCGCCGCAGGCTGCCAAAGTCAAGGGAGACTCAAAAGAGTCGGCGGGCATGTTCACCTGAGCTCCGCTGTCAAGAAGTAACCTTGCCACTTCCACATGGCCGTCCTAGGAATTCAAAACACCAAGATCAAAAACATCAAAACAGAAAAACCTCTCTTCTTCTGCAAAGCTTCAAGTACTCACTGAGTCAGACTCCGTCAGAAGACACAGAAAGAAATGAAGCGAGTAAAAGAAGTCAAAAAATATAACAAAACCTGCCTAACAGTTTTCCTACGTTTTTTGATAAAAGCTGAAGATCTACTATACTACTGAAGAGCACAAAAAGAAACTTTAAGCACACATTACTGAATATGCTCAATTCAAAAGCCAAAATATTGTGAACCACACAACAAACTTTCCTGCCGTTGGCCTAAGTAACAAGCTGGTCAGCTTCTTCCCATCACATTCAAGTTCAAGCGCTCCCACAGACAATAAGTTACCACTCAAATGTACTTTCTTCTTGTGTTCTGCCCACAGATTTACTGCTAACGATACAAGCAGTGTAATACATACAGGAGTATTAAGGGAATTTCAGTCAAAAAAAAAATCTCTCAGACACAAGAAGAGGTTTTGATGTTCTTCCTACCAACTAGAAAACCTTGACTTAGCAAACAAGTCACTCAATAGCGGTGCTCCCCGCTCTAAGAGAGGGACTTTTGTTTTAAATTCAACATGCAGTTGCATTATTTGTTAAGTATCATGTTTTTTAGTTACAAAAAACAACTCATGCCAGGAACAGAGCTTGCCCTTATGTCCACACAGACTGTTAGCGTCTCGGAGTATTGACATTACACATTCCCAGCTTTTGGGGAAAGAAGTGGAAGAGAAGATAGGGTTTAGGTTGTAGCAATTTTGCCTCCTTCCTTTCTCGGGAAGAAGCCGTGCACAATGACATTGCTTGCCTCTGGGCTCCTGCAAAACTATTTCACTGCTCAATTTAATAGCCGAGTCGGGACTCACTTTCTCCCTCCAAGAGAAAAGCCAAGACAAGAGCACATGGCAGGGGCTCCTCAGACATCTCAAGAGGCACCCGAACCACACCCTTCCCTTTGCAGGATTTTCCAGGTACCATTATCACGCTGTCAAACTCCTTTTACCCAGACACAGCTCCTAAGTTGACTTCCTTCCTTTGGAAGCAAAGAAAATATTTGAGCATATGATCTTCATCATCTTTTTTTTATGCCATGAATTCAGGAAGGATTTGAAGCGGTTTTTCAGCTCCGTGTTTACACTGGCGGCATGACAGCAACACATCCGACTGCCATCCCATCCCCCTTTTGTTGAGACAGCAGCACAGACCCGCTTGGACACTGCAGGCCACCAGCAGCACGAACTCTCCAAGGTGGTCTTCTCCGTGAGCAAACTGCCATGGCTCAGGCTTGGAGTAACCGCGACGGGAAAAGGTCTGACACACAAAACACAGGAGGCTGTGTAGAAAAACCAGCAGCTTAGCAGGAGCAGGAGGCAACCCCAAGGTTGTCACTGAACAAGCTAAGTACACCTTGAGCTCTGATTAACTCAGAAGAGGCAGCAAATCGCAGCCATCGCACCGAGCTAGAAACCACAGCCACAAAACCTCTTCTCCAGACACAACACAAAACTGCATCTGACATGACTGCACTTCATTTTGAGTGTTTTACACCTTCTTCTGATATCCAATGAGCAAAGCACGATTTCCTCTCAGAAAAAAAGTATCTAGGACATTAACTAGGACATATTCACCTTTTACATGAAATGACAATACTATTTAAGGGAAAAACTCCAAGACTCCGTAAAGAATCTTTCCTCAGGGAAATGCAGAGACGGCGCCTCAACCATCAGGCTCTGGCAAGACATCTCACTCATCACCCCTGACTCACAACAAGCACAGCAGAATAAAGGGATGCATCAAACCTGCTTATATGGGCCACGCGGCCTGGAGAGTAACTGCTGGTGTTTAACCACACCGAGAAGCTTCATCCGTGCTTTAACAAACCCCACAATGGGGCAGCGCCATTCAGCTCGTCTACAACAGCCAGAAAAAAGCCTCCCAATTGCTATTAGATAAAAAAAATAAAATCAAATCATCTGACCAACCCGCAGAAGCACACCAGGTGTATTTTAAAGATCAACCACTGCGGGCAACCAGCACTCATCAGCCCTCCCTGTGGATGATTAGGTCACTTCAGTAAGAGGAAGCGCCAGCTCGACAAACCTGCTTTTTGCTCCAACAAGGCAAGGCACTCTGCCCAACAGCTCATCTGCATTAAACCCACATCAACCGCCGACTATAAAGAAGCAGCTCTCCGCTCAGAAGTCTTCCCGAATGGAGCGTACGACAAGGTTTAAACCATCTCACTGGCTTGTATGGAAGCGCTACACCACATACAAACAATTGTCCCACATGTTCAAGCTCAATGCCATCCTAGAGACCCGAGTTTCCTTCTGCTACTGAAGAGCGACAACTGTTTCTGCAGGAAAGGTGCTCTGAGGTGAGAAGCACCTGCACTGCTTTATTTCAGACTGCAGCCTTTTCAAGTCCTGCCTTCCGAAGCTGCTCCCTCTCAAGCCGAGCTGAAGGTACTGAGGCTCTCGACTACCCATCAATTCCGAGCCGCAGCGCTGAAATGCCTACTCAGGAACAGCTTCCTGCAGAAACAAGGGAGACTTTTTTTCCTACCTCTCAGTAAGTCTTAATAAAAAAAGGGTCTCAACATCTCTGCGAGTCTGATGGACTTTTGTTAGTCTGGTGGTGGAGGGAGAAGGGGAGGGGAAGAGGCTGGCAAGGACAAGAAGGCTCGCCCCGCAGCTCCATAGCAGCTTTGTCTGCAAACTTGTCATCTGTCAAAAAGCCGTCCCGAGGAGAAGGCTACTGCAACATCAAACAAGGGAACTGTATCGTCGTCTTCCAGGGAACTGCAAGGGCAGCACCTACGATGTTTACTTGGCTGATCTATTAAGATTTCAGAGCGAGATGAACACCAGCTGAACTCCTGTTTATCTACGTGCCTTTCGCTCTAACAACTTCTTGAGAAGTGTAATGCTCTCTGTTAATGGTTCCCCTGTCTGAAGTCATTAACTTCCTTGAATAGACATAACTGGCTCATTTGAGAACCACTACAGTTATTTCAGGAAAGGGAAGACTAAATAAGGTTTTGCGGCACTCCTCGCCAGCCACAGATACACAACCTGACACCACACAAGGCTAGTGACGCGAAGAGCTCACCCCAGGAGAAATCTAATGAGAGAGGCGAGTCAAGAGGGAACCTTAAGAGACAAGTTTTCAGTTTTACTTCTCAGTTCCATATTCAGGTGAAGGGTTTGGAATATGCTGGCAGAAGGTCTAAACAATCCGCTGAGCTGCCTAAGCACACCGCTGCTGTGCATCCGAAATAGCAGAGGAAACCCGCGCAGTAAGCGCTGCCCGACGTTCAGGGTCACAAAGAAAACTAGGGGGAGGCCTAAAAATTGAACTTAATTCTACTGCATTTCGGTTTATTTTCTTTTCTCCAGCAGGAAAAGTTCAAACCATTCTCATTTGTATAAACACAAGCTAACGCCTGCTGGATTTGTCATGCTGCTGGCTCGCCCCTGCCAAGCCTCGGTAGGGCGCAGGGTTAACAAACTCAGGGCAGCGTGTTAGCTTCTCTCAGAGGGAGTGCCACAGCCTAAACAATTCCTGTGGGAGAAATAGAGGGAATAAATGACACATTTACTCCATCATCAAAAGAAATCTTCAAAGGAAAAGGCCAAAGCTATTGGATCCTATTACCTCAGGTAACGTGTAGGAAACAGATTTCAAATAGGATATGTGCTATAAAGATGCAGATATGTGAGACTGAAATAGCTGTTCAAACCTATGAGGGCTTCAAACAGAAAAAACTACCTGAAGACACGGATTTAGCAAGTCCTCCTCCCTACGGAAGCCTGGAACAACCTCGAGTCCAGCATCAATTATACCGTTCCAGCATTAAAATGTACCCATACGCACCCTTGTTAAGGGAAAGCTTCACATATTTGCGTTCTACTGCAAGAAACTATTATCCAAAAATCAGTTGTTCTCAGCATTTTAATGAATTCTATAAAAAAGCAATCTATTCTATGGTGTCATTTGGTAATTGCCTCAGATGGCAAAGCAGCAACACTACAATACTCTTACTAGTAAGAGGTTAACGATTTCCCCTCTCATCTCTGAGTTGCTTCCCAAACAGCTTCTGATCCTGTGCTTTGGAACGTAGCTGCGGGAACCGTACTAAACCCCACCGCAGACGGACACCTGAACATAACCACCTCCACCCAAAGAGAACTCAGCTCACAAACTCCTTACACAGCAAATAGGTCTCTTAAATGCCTCCAATAGCCAGGTTACAACCATACTCACGGCTTACGTTTAGCACATTATGATTGTTAGAAGCATTTCAACACCCACTGAGAATCATCTTCTTTCAGTTATTAATTTGGGAATTCCTGTATAAAGGATTTTCTCATTGTAAACTGAAAGTTACTCCCTCAGAAGCCTGCAAAATTACACAGAGCAAAAAAAAAAGTTTCTGTTCCGGAAAAATCACTACTATTTACTTTTGGCTACCTCGAAGTTCATAATTTCTCTGAACTGAGGTCACAAAAGTATCACATTCAAACCAGGCCTCCGTGATTATGAGAAGAGCAAATGAGAGGAGGAGAGATGCAGCCTACAGAGGCTGCTTTGGGATAATGAACACGCTTCCTCACTGACCTCTGCCACTTAAAAAAGAGAAAGATCAAGAGCAGCTGGACCTACAGAAACCTACTTATCCACAGGATGGGTTCGCAGAGCTCTCCTGCTAATGCTCCTGGGATGCAACTTACACCTGGTGTCTCTTAAGAATCCAACTACTTCGTCAGCCATGAGAGGAACGAGTTCAGTTTTGCTCTTTTAGGAAGGATTGGTTTTTACTAAGTACTCCCCCGCTGTTCCCCCTCCAATTTCTTCTGCGAAAGGGCAATCAAGTACACAGGAGAACCGAAACATCACACAGTTTGGTTCTGTACCAAAAAGAATCGCTTCGTTCATCTTCAGGAAGCAAAGAGAGAGTACACGCGCCGCCCTGCTGACGCCGTCCAGCTCTTACCATGCAAGCCTCCATGAGAGCAGTGTGCATTTCATCTGTCTTGTGTTCCTGGTCTGCACCAGCTTCCAGCAGAAATCTCACCATTTCTAGATGGCCTGTACGGAGAAAATATTTAACAGATAAAACTACTTAGGAAAGCGCATCTCTCAAGTCACTGAAAGGGTCTCACGTACATAATGAAGGTACATAACGTACATAATTAGCTGCCTAATAATCCAAGAGAGGCAAAAAAGGCCTGTAGCCTAAGCACTGACACCTAAAAGGCAAGACCCTAGGTTTTGCTTGTTTTCCAGGCCTCCGAAATTAAATTATTTCTGATAATATATAATAATATAGCTACAACACAGAAAGTTTACCATACTTCCTCTATGATGAAGCGGATTAGTTCCTTATCTCCCAATTCATTTAATAGAGAAATTTTTAAAGCATCATAAAGACTCAGACACAAGGTTTAAATCTTGATACTTGCACTCTCCACCCTGATCATTATTTTATGTATGGCACATACATGCCACGTGCCAGGATAAAAGCATCACAAAGCATCTGTTCAGAGCCTTAACATCAATTTCACCCTGGACAGCAAGGCAGAATTTTTCTGAGAAGACTTTTCACACCCAGCACACTTGTCCACACCTTTGTATCAAGTACGGAATTTGGTTCTGTACCTTTGTAGCAAGCCAGCGTAAGCGCGCTCTCCTTGAATTCATTGGAATGCGTATTTATGCCCGCTCCATTTTCTAGGAGCACTCTGGCCACTTCCACGTGGCCGGCACTGCCCGCTTCCATCAGCGGAGTGTGACCATTCTCGTTATGGTCCTCGATACTGGCGCCCGATTCCAGCAGTACTTTCACAACATCGACATAGCCTCCAGCACAGGCGTACGTAAGGGCCGTATTGCCTAAAGCCAGGAGAGAAAAAGGCTTGATAACTCCGTTTGATAGCATTCCTACACTGGGAACTTCAACTTATGCTCCAGTTCATCGCTTTTACCTGGCCTCCTCACGGAACAGATTTTTTTCAGACCACAGACCAAGAACTACAAAGAAGGGGGGGGAAAAAGCAAGAAACTGCTCAAAGGAGCTCAGTGCTGACAGACTGAAGATCTCCATGTGCCTCGTGACTCTACCGATGCACTCGTCTTCCCATTTCTACCCCAGCTTCCATCACAAAACCCCATCCTTTTTCCCATAAACCAGCAGGGACACATGAAGTCTTAAACACCTGAAAAGGGCTAGCTGAAAAATGTCCACAGTCTTCACAAGGCGACAAAAACAACCTCCACGGAAAAACTGCAAAAACACATAGCTGAACAGAACAGTCAAAGAATACGCTTTTATGAACGATACCTTGAAAAGAAGTTGAAAGTCAAAGCAGCGTTACTGCTCAGAACTACTTCAGTGAAGAAAATGGAATTTAAAAAAAAAAACAAGGTGGCTTTCTGGTATCCCAACTTTCTTAATCATTCAGGGTCAGCACCTGCTTTGCCAACGACTGTTGACTACGCAAAATCTGTCCACTTCAAGGCTGCACGAACTAAGAAGATTCCCAATTTCATCACGTCGACACAAATGCCTACCACAATGCCACAGGAGAAGGGGGCAGGGGACAAAGGGGAACAAAAAAAAAGGGGCCATCTTCTCACATTTACTCTTTTCCCTCGATTTCCTAGAGCTGACACCAAATAATTTTGTATGTACACACAAACTTCTCAAACTGTGCTTAAAATATCACGTGACAACAAATCCTAGGTATACAACTACCTTTCACTTACTAATTGACTTTATCCACCTTTATTAGCCTGCAACCAACTAATGTTTTATAGCTTCATTTAAAAAAAGGCAGAAGCTATATAGGAAAACCACGAGAAAGCTTTCTGCATTGCTTGGCTGAGAGCCACTCCTACCAAATTCCCACACAGTTTCCCACGCACTGGAAATCTCAACTTTTCAGTCCTTTTCAACAAGGTCGAACACGCTTATTTACCTGTTGATGACTGCGCATTCACATCAGCGCCATGAGCTAGCAGCAACTTGACAATTTTGACATGTCCGCCATTAGCAGCAGCCATTAAAGGCGTTATGTCTCCTTTAATGCCACGGTCCTCTACATTAGCATGCATTGCCAGAAGAACCTGGGAACAGAAGGGTGGTCAACAACACTGGGAAGTGACAAACCTGTTTGTCAACATGGTTGAAACACCACGCGAAGCCCCCACCTTCACCAACACACCGTTTTGTGTTAGAAACGCTTAATGAAATAAGCCCAAGGAATGCATTAGCAATACTCAGTTTACACGTCTTCATTGCCAGTTAACTGACTTTTTCTGCTGCCTCAACACAACCTTCCAGGTGGGTAACACCAGAATACAATCATTCAACTCTTGTTTTTATACAATACACACATACTGAAACCAAAGAAGAAACCAACCTGCGCAAGCTCATAATATCCTGCTGAGCAGGCCAAACAAAGGAGGCTTTCCCCTTCTTCTGTGTGCTCGTTCACACTTCGTCCTTCAATTAGCAACTTCCGCACAGCATTTACATCTCCTTCTGAACAAGCCTCTGCCAAGCTACGGCTAGTAAGACAGAAAGCATTTAAAAGTGAAAATGGACTATGTTCTACGTGCAGAGTAAAAATCCAGCATGCCACAAGGATGCAGCCAACAAAAAAAAGAGAAACACGATCTAAAAAAAGTGCCAACTGCTAGTTAAAGAGGTGCCATTTTTACACTTA
>VZUD01000479.1:248795-272554 GCA_013401065.1 Cepphus grylle
AAACCAAACCTCCTGCATCAGTCTTCTCCAATAACAAAATTAATCACTTCTCTCTGTCCGGGATCTTCTAATGCAATCCAATGTTTCAGTTGCAGCCCTAAGCCAACGAAGCCGTGAAGAGTAAAGTTCTCCTGGCTTGGTAAACTGTAAGTCAGAGGACTTGTGCTTCCCGTGTCACTCTACGAGTTATTGACTTGTATCATCTATCATTGGTTCAGTCAAAAAAGGGTCTGCTGGTAGCCTATTTTCAATCCCTCCAGTTCTGTCTTCTGTCTACATTGCCTTCATTCCAAAACAGTGATTATTTTATGAGAATAATGCAAAAAATAAAATCAAGTCTGACATTTTTCTATTCTCCTCCAAATAATTGTATCAATAGTAATAAATCCAAGACTACTGGCCTCACCCCAGCCCCTGCCTTTTCCTCTCTTCTGAATTTAGGATGTCCCGTCAACACAAAAATAACTCAAAAGCGAACGGAAAAATAAGGTAGTTGACAGAGAGCCATATAACTCAATGCAGATATGAGCAATTCTTATAATACTCAAGAGGCTAAAGCGGGTATTTGCGTAGCAAGGACTAACTTAAACCTGTATATTGTACCCAGGAACTCCTATTTAATTTGTGCCACCAGACACAGTATTAACATATGGAGAATTACTTCTTAAGTGTGTCCGCTCACTGCATCTGTCAGTTTATTTTTCTTTCCCATGTCCTCTGTCCTCAGTAGCAACTTTGTCAACAGCCACCGTTCACAAGAAAAGAGGTATCCGGGGGCAGCGAGGGATGCACATAGAATAGAAGCAGACATAACCCCGAACTATTCTGCTCTTCTTCGTGTGCCATGATCAACACAGGAGGAAACGTCTCTTTGCAGTTACTTAGTATACAAGGAACCAACTGACAACTAGCACAGCAGCACTTGGCTGTTCCTACTAACACTCTGTTCCTCTTCCTTAGGACAGCCTAGCGGGGAACCTTCTTTTCCTTTCCCCCATGAAGCCCCCAGTAAATGGAAAACGCCCAAAGCCACCAAGTCGGGTAAAAAGCAGCGACTCCCCGGCCGAGGCCCTGTCCAAGGTCCTACCCAGCGCCAGAGAGCTGCTGGCCACCGCGAAGGCGCCGGGCCCTCAAGTTCTCCTTCCTCAGTCAAAGAGGGTCTCTGAAGTTCTCTACAACAACAGAATGGGCTATTTTTTGGTCCAAAAGCTCGTTTCACGCTACCACAGAATGACCCATTGGGAGCTGGCCCATTCTAATGCCCATAGTATTTAAGAACACAGACATCTTGTTCCTATAGTGAAATTTCTCAGAGCGTGATTTCTGAATTCTAAGCAGTATTAATGGCTTCAACTCCCCATTGCGAGACCTGACAGTCCAGGAATATTTAACAGAAGAATCACAGGTGATAACTTGGCACTAATTCCACTTGAGTGAGAGTTTCACCAGCCTGTAATCAAAAGCGATACAGCAAGAAAAACTGCTTCTAAAAGTAGCAAACTACTAAAAGCATCCAGTAGAAAATTTGGCTTACTTGTCCGTCTGCCCTGCATTCGCTGTGCTTTCCGCTCTCATCCGGGTAAGTGCAGCAGCAGCTTCATCCAACGCGCAACTGACCGAGGAAGTCAGTCTGCGAAGCACCTCAGGATCTGCAAATGCTTTACCATCAGCTGTAGACAGCTTACCTATTCCTTTCATCCCAATTTACAACAAATTGGTACGCGTGCCAGAAAAGGAGAAAACAGAGAAGTTGAAATTGAGCCTATGAGATCTGCTGGCAGAAACACCCCAAGCATAATGAACTACAGCTTCCAAAATGAAGGGATTAGCTGTTTACAACACTAATTTAAAAGCTGCACTCAGATGTGACCTGCACGAATGAAACCCTCCAATCTGCACAAGGCGTTATTTTCAACTATTGCTAACTACTCAGTATAACCAACTAGTAAAGCTTTTCATACAGCAATTGTTGCGAAACAAAGTCGCATCAAGCAATTAAGTTTTTGATATAAGGCCACAAGTCAAGGTTGGGTGTCAATTTTTACCCAGGTTTTTAGAAATCCAGGAATATTGGAAATTGAAATAACATTAGAAGCACAGCCTTCACAGGAAACTCTGAGCTTCCAAAACTTGCAATGCTTTCATAAACGTCTTTCTCTTCCAGGACTTGCACAACCTTGCCAATCACACACCGCCTTACATTCTGCATTCGTATCATGCTCGTATGGATTAGAGTTACGCAAGCAGTTCCAGTAGGGTCTCATGTAAGGCATCGGGGTTAAACCTGTACGGGACACGACTACTTACCTGCAGCTTCAAGTAAAGCTTCTAATCTTGCCTGGGTTTCTGGATCTACTGTTCTCAGGTCAGCACCATCGGCAGTACTTGACAAAAGCAATTTAGAAGCTGTTTCCAACATCGGGTTTTCGAGATCATCCTGATCCAAGATAAACGATTCCACCTGAAAAATAACAAAACTGCTTTAAGAATGATACTTACAACACAAAGAAAACCCCCACAGTCACAATTGTCACTTAAGCATTTGCTTTTGAAGTACTTGGTTAGCCAAACTATCCTCCGTTGGCTCAAAAGGGCACTACTTCATCAACGGAACCAATGAGATTTTCCAAGATGGCATACAAACAATGGACCTTTTATCATCTTATCCATTTGCTCTGTAACTAGAAGCCACACGATATACTAGGGAAGTTCCTGTCTGACTTCACATCTCCACACCGCACTCTGGAGTTTTCAAGTCGAACTTAACACAAGGAGGGAAAACTGAACGAATAGATAACGCTCCAGAAGGCCTGAAGGCAGTGGCTACCTTTAGTTTCTATGCAAGCTGTTGGCCCGTTGGGGTTCTTCCCTCCTCAAAGCATAAAAGATACATATAACAAAGGCAGAATTATTCTGTTTGACACAACCCAGTCATCTTTCTAAGAAGGCCTCAAATGGCATTCAATGCTACCAGCACACAAAACCAGAGAAACTACTTTATCACTATTTTAACATTTATTGTCGTTTTCTGACTTGCAGAAAAATTCTCTCAGCAATCTCACTTCTTTCGAGTCTGCTATCCCCTAATCCAACATTCTGAAAAAATAAAAGGACCAGCAAAACGTTCCAGACAGTATCAACTCAAATGCAACATACAGGGGTTTCACAGAATCTCTCTCAAGACAACGTTTATTTAAAACATTACCTACAGAATATGCAACCCATTGTATCTGCCTTTTTCAGAAAACAGATGCCGAGTGGTCTAAGTTCTTCTAAAGATCCTACTTTCCTGTACTCTCCATTGGTTTTGGTTGTGAAACACGTAGAAGGTAAGGAAGAGATCAGTGTATCAGACAGAAAAGCCCCTAGTATCCGTTTGTGCGTTACAGCCTGTTAAAGGAGGACCGGCACAAGCAGTTTAGAGAAGACACTCCTCTAAGAGTTCCACGAAAACACCCCTCAGCCCCTAAACTAGCCATAGAATCATTTATTGGCTTAAAAAGACCAAGTTTCAACAACCCCCTGCGAAGCTCACCAGCCGCATAAGTTTACACCTTAAAAAAAAAATCGAAGAAATATAAGAATAAAAACCAATGCCAAACCAAAACCAAAATCAATCCAAACACAAGTCTGCCAGACAAACGAACCGCATGTGTCAGCCACCCCTAAATCGTGTCACCCACACGATTAAAAAATTCAATAATCTTTGGATAAAGGCAGCTACTGTCTGTAGTACAGTAGTCATCTACTTCCACGTGGAATAGAGTTCCTCAAGACAGAACTACAATTCATTTTATTCTTAACGTTCATGTGTGTCTCCACAGTTTAAAAGCAGTCTCATGAGCATCACAAGTTCACATTCCTGCAGATACATACCCTAAGAACCTAAATGGACGGATAAACTAGATAACGACTCCTGGAAGGGCTCCCTCCATCCTCCCACCTATTCCCTTGTCACAAGTCAAGAGCTCTCACAACAGCTCTTCCTTCCGTCGTCTGCCTCCAGCTCCGAGCTTACTGGGATACGGTGCTAGCGCACAGCTTCAACCCAAACACCGGGCTGTGCAGGAAGGCAGGCTGAGAACCACCTTCAAAATTCCTTCCATTATCACTTAAACAACACCATTGAGAAACAAGATCTCCCGTCAGGCAGCCTTTGGCAACACACAAGTATACATCCAAGGGGCATCTTCGATGCCTCCTTCTGCTCCTTTGAAGCCTCTTCACCCTCCCTTCTTCAAACCTGCGGACGCAACAAGCTGAAGCGCATGACTTCCACCTTCTGATCTGAGTGTCTCCGATCACAGTATCTGCAGCTTTCCAGTTCGGCCAACTGGCGAAGGCAACTCCTAGTTTCCTCCCCAGTCCTGAGGAACAATTTGCTCCCGCCTCGCCAGCATCCAGCGCTGCTCCGTGCATCTGCAAGGCCATTTTTAGGCCGGTTTTGGTTCATCTGAGGACTTGCCATTTGTCTTCTTCCAGAGGAGTGAGCCTGGTGCAGCACACAGCAAGAGAGGAACTATGCTGCTGTTCCGCAGCCAAGCGACAGATTTCCCCACTGGAAAAGCAAACTACTGAGCAGTCGGGAGGATTCTTGGCTCACCCAACTCATGCAGAAACCCTACTACTTAGACTCACTGAAAAGAATCTCATCTGAGGGAGATATTTAACAGCTGGTCGCGGTTCTTCCTAACACTATGAAATATTTGCTAAGAAAAAAGTCAAAATAGGAAAACGTCTCTCCCACACTCACATCCTCTCCCCTCAAATTAGGTCTTGTATGCGGTTTAAGTTTCAAATGGAAAAATCTTCCCATTTTCCTTCCAGCTAAGAATGTCAGCGTGGTATGATTAAAAGAACAACTATAACTCAAGGCGAACGACGAGAAAAAGAAATTCACCAACAAACAATACAGCACCAAGACAACCACAAGTTCTCAGCACAAAACTGCTCTTGCAATTGAGTTTTGCAAATGTTTATATTATGCACTGTCATTTAAACCATTTCAGAGAAACATCTCAAGAAATGAACTTATTTAGTAACAAATTTAGGCTACTTTATGGCATTCAGTATAGCCGCTTTTCCTTTTCTGAGGTAGAAGAGACACATCTTCAACCCGCAGCTTGCAGAACTTTCCGTCAAGCCGCCACTTGCACTTTTCCCTATTCTCGCAACTGCCTTTTAGCTTAAGGGTTTCATCAGATCTACAGTCTTGTCTTCTCGTCCAGTTCAACGTGTCACAGAACACCACGCAGGGTGACAGTGTTAAAAGACACAGTGTCTAACGCCGCCAAATAAACCTGCATTTTGGTAGAAGTCAAAATTGCATTTTCGTTTCTCAGAAAGTACTGCCTTCTCTACAGAAGCTACGAACTAAAGACAAAGCGTTTCCATTTACTAGGCGAAGTAAACAGACATTTCCTTTAATGGTCTTCAGATGTATTATATTTCCCTTAACTAAAAAAACCGTGTAGAATAGTATACTAATGCTCCACCTTACATATCAGAATATTTCATCTGGGTTTTCAGTCAGCATTTCTCTGACCAAACAATGCTCTGACATAATCCAATTGTTGGGTCAGTCCCCAACAGAAGGCCTTTTACAAGATTTCTCCTCCTCTCTCATCCCGCAATAAAAACCTCATGTTCTGTACTCGCTCGACTTCCCTTTGCCCATAATCTCTTCTAGCGTATCTGATGTTTCCACAATTACGGAAGATGCTAGGAGAACAAAACGACCAAGTTCTGACTGCTCTCAAACAGAACAGCACACAGTTTTGACACGCTGAATGCCACTGTAAAGAAATATTTTCAAGGGTTTTGAAAAGCGCGGTGTTACCACATATATAAATCCTAACCTCAAGGAAATTTCATGCTACAAGTACCCTAGTATGTGTTCCGATTAGTATTTTTCTAGGCAAAAGAGTCATTCTAAATTTTCCAAGTATTGGAATGTTAGACTGAACTTAAATTTTCAACATTACCTGCTTTTATCACCTCTTACTGGAGAGACGAGTTCTATCCCTCCCTAAAGATTTGCAACAACGTCAAACGGGGTTCTGCACGCTCGTCCTCTCCCTCAGGGACCCCTTTTGGCAAAAAAACCTCCATGAATTGGATTTGAAGAGAAGGAGTCAGTCATCTATCGACTTCTATTTTAGTACTAATTAGCCTCTTCCTAACTTTATGTCAAGCCAGGCAGGAAGGGAGGAAAGGGGGAAGATACATTCCACCCACAAACAACTGTCTCTTCACGTCTTCTACACTTAAGAGAGAGAAATCCAGTACTCAACACCAAACAACTCCAGAACCACACCATCAACTACAGTATCAAGCAAGTCAAGTCTCCTGACTACCAGAATTGGTATACAATACCTAAATTAACAGTACAAGCCTGAACTGACAGCAATTCTCATCTTACCCTCAGCACAAGCGCCTGCCACGCACTGGCCATTTGGTATAAAAACTTTTCATATGCATCAAAACATAAACTCACCTGACCACAACATGATTCCTCTCTGATGACGCTGCACAACTCCACTGAGGTGAAGTTCTCATCTCGTCTGATGCCAGGCAATCGAAGAGCAAGAGCAAAGCTACGTCTTTTTGTTACACCACTGACTTTGGCGCCTTTAAAGTGTCACTTGATTTAGTGTCTGAACTCGCTCTTTTCGTGCATATCTAACACTTGGTAATATTTACACTTTACATCAATGTAGTCGCCCACAAAGCATTACCAGAGAGCTTTATGATTAGCTAAACTTTACCAACGGTAAAGAATAATAGAAGCAGCTACTTAAAATTTCGTTTCTGAACAATGGCAGAAAACAATTAGTTTCCAGCATCCACCACGTACTACAGCCCTTAGTGTACAATGACAAAAGCCCATTATTTATCCATTTAATCAGGACAGAGCTGCCATGAATAGCCCTGGTCATTGATCTACAGAGCATCTCTAGCATTTGTCACTGCTTTACAGTTTTTCCTCAATCACAGCTGTGCCGTAAGGACAACCCAGAGGCATTAAGAAAAGACCGTAAAAAGTCATTTTCTCCTCCTTATCTGAGGTTCCCCACCTGCTTTCAAGCGCCCAAGAGCCCATTTTGCCCACTGCATTCCCTAGTCCTCTTCCTGAAGGCCACCCTGCATGCACACACTATTTATGTGCAGCTGCTTTCTAGCATTTAGTCAGAAATTAACGCCGAGTAAATGTTCAAGACCTTACAATCCATATGAAGTACAGAAATTAACATGATACTGCCATACCATGTGGCCCCTGAGAGCCTACGGACAGAAAGGGAGGGCAGTAAACAGTTGCTTAGTTGTCTGGTAGATTTAGGCCCAAACCAGCATTAACCCAGCCCCAAGACTTAGATTCCTAAAAACCTGAAGAGCACCCAAGGCCAAACATCCAGCAACACCTTCCTGGTACCAACGCAAGCTCCTGGCTGCGTTTCAGCCATTGCTTATAGTAAGAAAACAGACAATATAAGATTTCTCTATCTCACATGAAGACACCCTCAAAAAAGTAGTGAACAACTCCAAGTATCAAGTAAACAGTGAAATGCAGCTGAGTGTCTAGCAGTTCGGCTGCAAACAACAGATCTGCAGGGCTGTGAGATACCAAGTCGTACTCATTAACCTAACAGTATGAACCGTTTTTATGCTTCAGTGTTTTTAACCTCCGTAAACAACGGCACCTGAAACCTGATTTGGATGAACCACACTAGCTCAGACACGCTTTTTCAAAGCCCAAAAAACACCTTTCGTGAAAACCCCTTTTTTTTTTTTTACAGGTTTTTTTTCTTCTTCTTAGGGCTGGCCCCTGTTCCCTCGGTTTATAACCCAACAGCAGATCTGGTTCTCAACTTTTGTCAGATGACTCCCGCGACTTTTGCCTCATATTACAATTGTACAACTTGCTAAATTTTTACCTTGGCACTTGGGCCTTTGGCGTGTGATACCCAGAGGGTGCCCAGTGGAGCCAATGACAAGGCTTTCCGAAAAACCCAGCGTACAAGGAACAGCCAGTGGCTACTGCCGTGTAGCGAACTTCACCCCCTCAAACAGACCTTAACTGACAGTCCTTTTCTCTCCTTTCTTACTGAGGTATGGAAGGACCTACTGCCAACTTTCAAGCACTCTAACAGTCAGTTGATTTTTCCCAGCTCCAAAATTTTTGGAGAGCAGCGAAAAGTTTATAAAGACACTATGAAATTTATCAAGGATTTTCAAGTCCTTCAGGTATTGCAAAGCCATCTTCAGACCGAAACGACAACTATTACCAGGTCAGTAATCAACTTTGGTCTCGCTACATTGACAAGTTGTAATCTGACAAGGAAGGAACCCTCAGATTCTCCACTTTCTCAGCTAAAATGACTCTCGTACAGTGAGCAGTTTTAATCCCAATTTACACGAGGAACTCCTCATGTAAACAGCAGAGCCCGATGTTCCCCTTGTGCTCTAGCAACTCATATCCAAGATCATCTCAGCTTTCGCTCTGCAACGCTTTTAGCTGTCACACCTCCAATGGCAGAGAGCTCATCATTTCTGTCCCTGTCCTTCATCTCACTGAGACAACAGACCGTGCACAGCCAGGGTCACTCAGAGTTTCGAGCTGGACCTCCAGCACAGAAGGCGCAGGACTGGCCAGGCAGGCAGGGGACACCAGGCCAGGGCACACACACACACCTTTTCCCACCACCACAGACTGCCCTGGAGTCTGGCATCAGCAACCCATCAGGAATTACTTCTGCCCGTTCTTGTATGAAAAACGGCCCCCAAGTATTTTTAGCTGCTGATCGGTTCCACCGAGCATCTGCTGATCCCCAGCCGTGGGGACTACTATGAAATTGTTCCAGGACACTGCACCAAAGCAAAGAAAATAGGTATTATCTCTGGCTTGCATACAACATTTATGAGCATTTCTTTAGAAATAAAGTATTTTTCCACCGTTCCCTTCACGAATATACCCTATGAGTCTGTCTGACACAGAAATAGCAGCTTTTATACTGTTACCTTGCAGGTGGAACACACTAGAGGAAATAAAACAACGTTTCCAGCGCAAGAGCAAAGTCCAACTCTGACTAATAACTAGTTAAGTTTTCTTTGCACCACACCACTAGGTATTTTTAACGTCTTTACCTCTAAACATTCTACACGCTTCAAGGGCTTCGTGAGGTAAGGGTGACTCAAAGCGGTGATATATTTGCAACGTGGCAAACTGGGCCAAGTATTTTAAGCACTTGGGCATCCACAACCTAACATACAAATAGGCAACCCCAAAACGCTGCGAATTACCACGTGTAATTCCATGGCAGTTTTATCCTTAAGGGGCTATCAAAGTCTTTACACGCAGCTTTCAGTTCTAACTATTGAGAAATCATCTGCAGCCTTAGAAAGACATAACACTCATTATTCCCAAGGTACTTCTTAACGCCCACACCACCCACACGCACGGCGTTTTTTGTTCGTCTTAGTCACAGTTCAGCTCAGTGTAAGAAAAGGTAGGAATATTTTTCAGCCCCTCACACGTCCCATACTACAAGAATTTCACGCCGGCCCTCCCATACCCTCCTACCTTTTAGCCCTCAGGATATCACCTCTTACTCTTTCTAAATACATTAAGCCATCTCAGTTGAGAGCGAGCTTACTGGAAAAAATACTCTGATCTGAAACACCAAGACCAAGCAATCAACTTACACAAGCCTTGAAATAAAACAGTGGGAACAGATTTTGACGTTATCAAACTAAGAATTAAGGCAAAGTGTAGGGTTCTGCTTTTTCACCTAAGGCTACGCGTGTTCAAGCGAAATTACAACTTAGTTAACACAGGTTTCGAGCCGTTTTAAGATGTATATCTTCACAGCATGAATAATGTATTAGATTAAAAATTCCATTCAAAACTTCAGTGGACACAAGCCCCTAGCATTGCTTGCTGGTTTTGTGGGGACAAACCAGAACGTGACAATCACCTCACTTATGTGACATAGCTCTGAAGTGAAAGAGATGGTTTACTGGATATTTACACAAGACACCATTTTCTTCAGATAAAGATCAGCTTCCTGGTTCCTGAAGGAGAAGGCACAGACCGAAGCCAAGGCAAGCAGACTATTTTGCCTACTCAAGTTCCGCCTTGCAGTTTTTATGTTTTCTCGTCAAATCTATTTTGAAACAGGAGCAAGCCGTGTGATTCTGCCTTGCCCTACCCAGCTACTACAGCAGCACCGTCAGCGCAGACACCAAGTCTTACAGCAGCGTTTCTCCCCCGTACAGCGAGGATTGCTTCCAATGATCTGGGATACATTATCAGGTCTGTTGTCTTTCGCACACGCAGTGACCCTCCCCTAACCTAAATGCCTCGGCTCAGCAGACATTTGAAGTCCAGCAGCTGGAACATCTCAACAATATCTTCTTTCCCTTTATTCCATCAACTACACACAACATTTCTCTCGCTGTTGCTTAAGAAAGAAAAAAAGAAGGGGGAGGGAGGGAGAACGGTGAGAAGAGCAACAGCCCATGCTGCTGAAATGGCATAAGACGTCCTGATGACTGCCACCGACGGGGTTTCTGCTGCAGGGACACCTGCATTATTACTGCAGTGTGTTTCTGATGACGAGACAGGTGCTGATGTATTCACAGGAAAAGTCCCTCCTCTCCTCCGGAGCCCGTATCCCCAGCATTACAAACAGCAATAGAGACACAGGCAGAATGACACCTATAGCTACAAGAAGGTTGTGAAACAACAAGGGAAAAAACCTTCGGTTTAGTATTTTCCTCTCCATTTCAAACCCTCGTTCCAAACACCTGGCATACTTCCACATTAAGCAAATTTATGCATTAACTGGTGTTCAGCTGCAATTGTTCGTGTGAGAGAAATTTCATGCCAACATAAAAACACCTCCACTCATTATCTGATTAAGTTCCCTGCCCCAGTATCACATTTATGTGGGGGGAAAAAAATACAAGTTTTAGTCTCTGACACGAATAACAGGATATAAAAAATCAACCCCCTAAAAAACCCCAGCAAAACACTTACTCCAGAACTGCCTGCAACCATGCCTCTGAAAGCTCAGCTTCACACAACACTTTTTTTATTAACAATTAGAAAGCTGACACATTTCCAAACCAACCGTTTGCACAAGGTATGCACCTCCACTCTCCCCACAAAAAAAGCTCAACGTGAGCACTTTCCAAGGCTATTTTGGAGTGGGCTTGAAAGAACTGACCAAAGAAGCAAAACTCTCTTGCCAGTGTATGAATAACTCCAACTGCTGCTGTCCCGGACCAGCCCGGAGGTGTGCTGCTCTACATCAGAGCCGCTGACTAACAGCTCACCCCCATAACAAAGGTTGTTCCCACACTGTCGCAAAAGCAAAATGGAAAGGGTTTTCTGCAAAATAAGCCTCATAACTGCAGCGTACCAACAGCCAGCCTGACCCTACGCTGGCAGTTTTTGCTGCCCTTAGCAAGTGACTTGTCACATCTTCCCAAGCAATACAAGTCTGAAAGACACAATAAAGGGGACACATAACAACTGTGAAGAGACCTAGCTTCCCAGAATCACCCTCTCCCCTTGCCGCCCAAATCCCCCAATGTCACAAGAACAACTGCAGCCCCTAAGACTCTCTCACATACCTGAGATAAGCATCACTTAAGCTACTTAACAAGTTACTTACAGGGCCACACAAACCAGAGCCTGCTCCTTACAGCCGGAAAAAGCTTGGAGGGGTTACGGTGCCTCTGACCACCCAGCCAATTCCCCATCCCAACTCCATCACAGGCTCTCTAAGACAAGCCTTCTCAGCTATCTAAGTGGCATTTTAGAGTTTCCCCCACCTCTCCTCCTGCTGAAGGCTGGCTCAAAGACTCTAAATCTCTCTGGCTAAACTTGCACTTAAAGCATATCCCGAGGACCGCGACCACAGACTGGGCCTGACCCCTCATCATGGCATGGCCGGCTTTGATGGATCGAGTAGTAAGACCTAAGGAACAGAGAGAACACAAGGAGCACAGAAAAACATAGCTGTATGAAAGTGTTCTCAGTTTTGTCATTCAATATGTAAAAACTGGGCAGTACGCTAAGCGGGACTCCGCTCTTACCAGAAGATTTTGACCATCTACTGGAAGAGCACCTCCATTCACAGCAAGGCTAGCGCCTCTGAACAATGTGCGTGCTACCGAAAAAGACTAAGCAGTCCCACTGGGCACTGCTACATCCTATTCCTCACTGCCCTACTTTCAAGGGACTAATTATTCTCTTAAGCCTTGTTTAAGGAAGGTGAGCTGACAAGAAAGAAAATCCTTCTCTAACAGTTAGTCACGTTCCTTTTCCACTGGACTCACCTTTAGCCTCAACCACACAATCCAAGGATAGATTTAATGGGTGTGTTCTCAACACAAGCATTTCCAAGCCCGCAAAGAAGCTCCTTGCTACACTGAGAGACCCGTGTCGACTCACTTAAAACCTTGAAGCATCCTCCCTTTCAAGGACACCTGAGGAAGAAGTGAAAACTTAAAGAAAACAAATAATAATCCTGAGCTGTTAAAGGCACAAAGGCATTGTTTCAACTCTCGTATCTCTGGAAGAGCCAACCTTGAAATCCCGATGATCATTTCTTAGTTTTATCACTCGTTATTTTCCGGGGCTTGTGCACATGCTTGTTGCCTGCAGAATCTGCTAGGAGAATTATCTTGAGCTTTCTTTTCACAGCTCAGTAAGCAGCCATTTCTCTGTCACTCTCAGGCTTTGTTGTAACAGATCAAGACCCTTAACTAATCCTTTGAGAAGGGAGTTTAGAGCAGCTTAGTCACAACTAAAGATGGCCCAACTTCTCGCAAGCGCTTTTTCGGGAATATTTTTCACCTCTTCCATTACTGTGGTTCGATGCACTCTGTTGAGGTTTCAGTTCGGAACTGTGCACACCCATCCATTTCCAGCCGAAGCAAGTTGTTTTTCTAAGGATCGTAGATCAGCAGAGCTGAACAATGGAAATACCACATCGTAACTTCTACGTAGACAAAGCTAGCAGCAGTAAGGCTCTACGCAGAAACAGTGCTGGGGGCCTTGTCTTCACCCAGATTTTCTAAGAGCGCAGTTTACATCTGTTAATGCAAGAACAGTTCTCTCAGAGTTGAACACACGCTTATTTTGTGCAATGAGGCCAGGCCTCGGATGACCCAAAGCAGCTTCTCTGTAGTCCATGCCAAGGAAGCTGCCCAGCTTAGCAAGCTATGCAGATTCAGAGGAAAAAGAGGACAGGCAATTATAGCTATTCATGTCAATCACAGGCAAGACCACCCTCCCACCTCTCAACACACGCAATATAAAACACCAGAATCCTATGCCCCTTCAAAACACACTTCCAGTAAGAAAGTCTCCACGAACACTGCTAGTGGGAGCTTCCACTGGGAGAGCATGCTCCATTTGTAAGGCTGAGAAGAGGGAAACCACCGACTTTCCCAGTATCCACAAAGAGACGCTTCAGATTTTCTACGCTGAAACTGCCAGAAAGCATTTCTCAGTCAGCACGACTTGCAGCAATTAGCCTAGTCAGCTTGGCTTCCTTCCTCCCTGCATCCGCAAGCCACTACAGTGGTGGTAAGTCAGCTGCCATTCCCACCGGGAGTTCGCTCCTCTTCCCTAACTCTTGTCAATTGACTTATTGCTGCCTGTTTCCCAACTCTGATTTCAAAGCCACACTTATCCCCCAAACAGAGGGCAGCTCACATGCTCATCTATACCACAAAACCTCCAAACAGAACACCGACTGCTCCACACGCACAGGAAGACCTCCATTCCCTGAAGCTTTTGACAGGCAGTCAAGCCATAAAGTCAACAGCATTTCGCTTCAACACTATCAGAAAGCAAGAGACCCGTGTTTGTCCACGTTTTTTCATCCCCACACACAGATACAGAGAAACAGACTGATCAGATCATGGGACAACAAAACAATGGCAAGAGAAATAAAGGATTAAATAAATTGTATTACGTCACAACAAGCAAGTTACTGTCACCCTCGGATCGCCTAACGCACTGCTTTATTACCTCAAACACCTCTCCTATCTCTAGGAAACTTCTCCCCCTCCCCAAAACGCCAGTGTCAACTGCTGGGACTTAAAGCTTTTAAAACCCCTGCACAACATCAGGCTACCGTCAAGGAAAAAGCCAAGACGCTCACAGCTTTCCCTTTCTTTTTTTTCCCCTCCTTTTCTTCTGGTCAGGATCAAGAATATATACCAGGCATCTACATGAACTGCTTTCCTGGAGAAACCACAGCAGAAGTGCAGTTTTTCGACAGCGTCTTGCCTGCAACCAGCCTCCCTTCAAGAAGAAGCAGGAGCAGTACAGCCACGCTACCTGTGCGGAAGAGGCACAACACATCCCTACGCGCCGGGGGTTTCCAGGAGCAATCGGCTGCTTCAGGTATGCTTTCCACAAGCCTGCACTAGTGGTACTGTGCTGCAAGAACTCCAGTTATTTACTTTAAAACGTTGGTTTAAGTGCTTAGGGCTTATCTGAACACCGATCACAAAGTACACGCTTCTATTACATCAGCTGTTAAAAGGCATAAAGAGAAGCATGTGGCAGTTATGCCCTTATCACGGTACATAACCATCACAGACTTTTTACCCGATCACTTGCACAGAAATGAAGGTGCTTACCAAAAACTGCATTTCTGAGTAGAACATACCGAGCAATAAAATAACTTATGTTTCCCCCTCAAAGCATCTCATTTTCTCTTTTTAATAGAAGCCGACGTGGAAGTTAGCACAAAGCTTCAGTAACAACAGCCAACTTGAAATTTGCCAAATAAAGGATGATACACCAACCTTTGGGCAGCAAAACTGTCTAGCAGCACAGCCGGTTAATGAAGCAAAGGGAACGAGGCACGGCAGAGGCCTTTTCAGCCCCAGGCGAGGCACGCAGCCACAGGGCCCACCAGCTCTCTCCCTGCCTTCTCTGCCACATCACCAGAGAGGGTACAAATCCAAACAAGGAGTCCAAAACACCACCAGGGATCAAAGAAACGCTGTCGTGCACCACAAAAAACAATCACACATCACACTCCTAACCCCCCCTGTCTGTCCCCTCCATGGTGGCAGACTGCCTCTTTGCCTGCGCTCGGAAAAACCAACATCTACTTTAGAGGAAAAGACATGTCAATGGCAGCCATCCATCTCTCCCAGCACAGCAAGAAATGAAAGCTGTTCGCCTCCCACTCCAGTCTGCCTGTTTTGCCCACTATGTATAACCTATACTCCCTCCAGAACCATTTTCCTCCTGTAAGACACCACCAGGGAATAAAAGCTTTGAGAAAAAAAATGTATTTGAAAAATTAAAGATAACCATTTTAGGTAGACAGTGTTTTTACTGCCCTCGATCGATGAATGATGCTCAGCAGCATTACCACTCCTTTTCCCCTAAGCTGCACCCTTCTTCCTCATTGTTCCTGTTAAAAAACAAACTGTTCTCAGATTCTCCATTCTGATCACTCTTGCACATACTCCAACACGTGCATTTCAGGCATCAGGTCCACAGTCACCCAAAGGACGCGCAAATTTATTCCATCATTCACTGTGGCTACTGAGCATAAAAGGCAGTGAGCAAGTGGCCCGAACCGCATACCACCAGTTGCTTTTGAAACAGAAATATTTTTAAGCTGCCCACATGTTTTCTAACACAAATTTGGCAAGAAATCATGCCTTTCTGCCAGTAGTTTTGGGCGGGCATTCTTCACAATAGCAAGCAAGTGCTCTGCAAGGAAGGACCAAGCAGCACAAGGGACCGAGGACGCGTGGAGGAGGGACAGGATGAAGGCACCAACAGCTATTCTGCGGGAGTCCAACTCAGAATTCCCTTCAGCATGAATGAAACCCTGAGGTGCGCACGGGCTCATTCAAAGCAATACGGTATCAACTTGTGTGCAGAGATGTAAAAATGCAGGAACGCTAGAACAAGGTTTTTTCTTCAAGCAACACAACATGTAGCTTAGCCTAGTCGCAGCTTTCCCTTGCCATCATCAAAGCCTTTAGAGTATCAGTCCACTGCACAGGACACTCTACAAGTACGAGACGACAACAAACCTCTCTTCACAGTCTTAATGCTATTCCAGGGACTCAAAACCCAAAGAAACATCTCGCACATCCCACAAGTCATCTTTCTTGACGCTAGGTGGTAGCTCCTTTAGTCAAGCCACGCTATACTAAGTGCCCAACAGACTAACAATGTGGACACTAATGCACATTACAAACAAGAACAATTACACAATATGTGGAAAATTACAGTTAGAAGGACAGAGTTTTCAAACATTTCTCTACTAATAAAAACAAAAAGATTTAGACATAGCAGACATTTGCATTTCATTTCTCTCATCATGTGGCAAATGCAATTCAAAGTGTTATGTAGAGACATTTATGAAATGAACAAAAAAATTAAGTTTGGGAAGCTCGGACTGGTTAGGTCAAGAGCTTTGAAATTACTTCCAGTCATTCCAGTGTTGTTTATTGGTATTTATTCTTGTTCTATATAGTTGCTGTCCCAAAATAACCAGCCACTCTTACAGACATGAAAACTGACCCCAACAAAAAAGTTAAATGGAACCGACTGAAACATAATGCCCATTTCCTTTACTTTTTTGGCATTTACAATTGAAGTCTTTTTTTCAATAAAGGAACTGGAACGGCCTAGTTCGCCAATCTTCTCTTCTGATGAGAAGTGAGAGGATAAAGTTACAGCAGGAGAGAGTCGAGTTCGCTTGTGATTAGAATTCCTATCGTTACCGCCTGGGGAACCGAGCACAGAAGGAATTATTTCTAATAATTTCAACTCATTTGGTTACAATTCTGACAAGCTTGAGAGTCACTGAATTCTTCCCTCAATACAAACTACTGTTAGGCATACCTAATAAACGAATTACAATTTTTTTTGCTCTATTTGGCACACCCAACGGAAAGCTTCTGCATATCGAACAGATTTGAACAGTTTTCACGTATGGTACATTTACAGACTTGCAAAGGTAACTAAAGCAATGCACAAGATCCCTTCCACTCCCAACAGTACTATGATTCTGTAATTCTATATCTTTTTTGCCTCTTACCAGAAAGAGGTCCTATTACAAGAAACATATAGCAAGGTTGAAGGGAAAACAATTTTAAGTAGTCCTCCCTTTTCGCCATTTTCTTCGCATGCTAGATATAGAAATTACGTGCCAAGTTCCTTCAAATCACTACCACAGTTTTGATTTCTACTCCCCTCTTAATGCTTACGATCACATCTCTTCCACAAAGATATTTTAGCACATCTACTCAATGTTTACATGAACATAGCTCTAATATCAGCTTCTCAGTTGGACAAGCTGCATCATGACTCGCTTCCTCTCCTACCCTGCCCTGAGCAAAAACTACGTTCACTGATAGAACTGCGAGTAGAGTTCCTTTTTCTATTACAACACACTTGGCCACAGTGAGAGACAGAAACCAGACATTTCTTCTTCATCGAAGATGTCTGAGGCCATCACCTACCAGCAGGATGCCGCTGGTTTAAGTGCAAGGCAATTGAAGAAACTGTCCAAGAACTGTGCAGCACGGGAAGTGGTGGCCACCAAGTGACAGAACCCACTATTTATACTAGCCAGTTATCCCCTTTTCCTTCTCGCATGATTTTGATGCTGAGGCACTGTAACAGGTTGTTTTGAGTGTGGGTTATAGCTTTAGCTCATGTGACTTCCTATCAGTCAACACAGCCAGCAAATTCCAGCAAGGGAAAGATCTGAAGAGATTTTATGTGCAAGCAGGAAAAAAAGGACAAGTGCCTTAGCTATGAAAAGAACCTTTTACGCATTTCCGCAGAAGTTTAAAGACAGAACATATGGGGGAAAAAATCTAAATAAATTCACCCCTTTAAAACATCTCTCTCAATTCTCCTAATTTTTTTCAATTAAGTATCTATTCTGAACAAACTGCTTGAAAGACAGAAAAGTCTGGGTTGGAAGAGGCCTTTGCAGATCATCTGATTCCACCTGCTAGTCAAAGCCTCGGTTAAGCGGTTAAGTTATCCCAATTAGCAAGACAATCTCTGGCAGACACCACCGCTGAATAACGTTGACCTTTTAAACAGCATTTACCCACGTACCAAGTCACATATTGCCTTAAAGGTTTCTCACACAGTAATTGCATTTTCATATTCCTGTACCAAGAACCAACCGTTACTGAAAAAGATAAAGCAATAAAACATAGAAAACAAGAATGGTTTCCAAGCGTACCATCAAGCTTGGAACCTCTTCCTGCCAGTCACGGACAAACAGCTTACACCCAAAGAACAGCTTTTACTTCTTGCTTGTCACAGCAGGACATCTACATCCAGCAGCTGAAAATTAGCTCCTTGCCCTGCAAAAAGGTCTCACCAAATAACCTGGAAGGTGGAAAGTAACAGAAATCAAGGATTTGCTTTTCTAGAAGACACAAGACACACGCTCCCTCTAAGCTCTTGCCCTCACAGCACAGGCAGAAAGGCAGGGGAGGCAGTGTTACATGAGAGCAGTTTCAAGGCAAGGGGAATCACCTCTCCATGTTTTGCCTGGAAGCACTAGACGAGGATACAGAAAGAGCCCCTGGGAACCAGCCAGGCTGCTTCACTCTAGTTTCCGCTCACCTTGGTGAAGCTGCAAAGAGACAAGCTGGCAGGGCCTAGGTGACTGCCATCCCTGCTGCTCCGTCAGACTGACACCATTCTGTCAATCCCACCCAGCCGGGGGAAGAAGGCAGCAGCACGAGGAGTTGTTCGCTACGTAAACAGTTGCACAGTAGATCAGTAAGGTGCATCTCTATCTCGGCCAGCATGCCCAGAAAGCCTTCAGCCCAGAAATACCCTCTTCTCCAGGTGATTCAAGAGAGAGGCAAAAAAAAAAAAAAAGTAATTTTTCCTCTAAAAAGTCCTAAAACTCATGGGATATTACTAACCAGACAAGGACACGGCACAAGCTCTAGCATCCTGGCCTTCCTTGTGGGATGAACTTCACTAAGACTGCTCCTGCTCTCCTTCGCTGCACTGATGCATTTCAGCCTCTCCTGTTACCATGTTCAGCTCACTTCCCTTCACGCCCGTCTTCCTCCTTGAACGGTACTTCAGACAAGGCATGTCCAGCTACGTTCAGTTCTCTCTCACCCCGTGACCTCCTATAACATGAGTTCACCTCAGAACAATTTAGTCCCACACCGTGAAACAGCAACCTAAACCATCTGCTTCTCTTTAAGTTTGGGTGAACTATGGCACGATCAGCTGGCTACTGACTGAGACGAGTGCACCAATGCTCACGACATACCAATGACTGGCAAAACGTAACGTCGTACCCACTCTTCAGCAGAACACGCATCCTGATAAAAAGTTTATTTCTACTATCAAGCAACAGCACAACTTCACAGCTCCGCAGCAAGTACGAGTCCAGCTCCTGACGTACTCACCGTGCCCCACACTGCATTCTTCCCGCCCTGACACCAGCTCCAACCAAACCTTTCCAACATCACCGTGGGGGTCCTCTTCTTAACAGTAGCCCAATATTTCTGAAGAGTAAGCCCTTAGAAATACTACTGCCTTGGACCCAGTCAGGAACGTAAGCTTCTAACATTCATCACCTGGGGCTGGGACTAGCAATAGTGCCTTAATAAAAGGAACGCTACAGCAGTACGAAAATAACACAGGAAGAAGTTGTTCGGACAAACAATGTATGAGGAACTGCAACCAATCACTAGGGAATGCCGGAGCACATCAGTAGCCAATGCTGTCTTACTAAGATGGGAAAACAGGTATAAAGTAGAACAGACAGGACTGCCAAGAGAAACTGTGAGAAAGAACACAGGGAAAGGATTAGCCTGTTTAAGAGCTGGAACATGGGAAAGCTACTAACACCCCAACAGAAATACTGTAATATAACCCAGATTTTAATCTTCAGACCAGGAGTCTGCAAGGTTTATAAATATTAAAAGCCTTAACCTGTTAAGAAAAATTGCATTGCAGAGGCCTCCCTGATCTCTGAGCATGCATTATAGACATTACTCTTCTATTTAACGCTTGTTCTTACTTCTGTTATTTCATCAAGCACCCGCGTGCTCAAGCAGGGGAGTCTGCACTCTATATCAAGCTCTGGGTCGCCATATAAGCTATACTCCACTGTCTGCACTGTGGCTCAACAAGACTACTCATGGTATAACAGATGATGCTTTCGTATCACCTCGCCTCTTACCGACATCCATGGCACCTACATGCAAAGCAACCGAGGCAGGATCTCAGGGGTTACTAAAACATCCCCATAGCTCAAAGTACAAAATGGTCTGCAGTTAGGAAGTGCTCCCAACATCACAACAAGCAATGAAGGTTTGTTCACAATGATTTCCAGTTTTAATTCAAGGTAGGTTAAACATATTTACCTTAAGCTAGAAAGTTAAAGATTTCTTTTTAAAATGTGCTTACTGAGAATGTGAAGAAACATCCACATATGGGCTTGTGCTATACTCCAGTCTGCTCCTCTCAAGTCAAGCACAAACAAGCTTTCAAAGAACCTGAAGGTCAAAACACATGGCTGTTTCTTCTGCAAAGTCTCAAATCAACACCGGGAGTATAGATTTACCCCTCTACTGTCATAAGTTTCCTAAGTGGTTTTCTGTGCTGTCATGTGAGTTCAGCACACGACAATACAGACCACATCCTCGTCTGTCAGGACAACACATACCTCCTTTTCTCCCGGATGAAAAAATGTTTCTGTTGATTAACTCAAGCATCATGAACACAAGTACGGGTTTATGACTCCCTTTGAATACCACAGTCAGGTCTGCTGTAGCATAACCATTCCTTCACCAGCACATACGAGCCAAAAACGGAGAAGTTACACCAACAAAAAAAACCTTGTTGTCAGTTAGGTCACACATCAACAAAGAAGTATGGCCAAGATACACCTATCAGAAGAACCAAATGCACAGAAGCTAACTGTAGATTAACCCCACGGTACTTAAATATTTGTCAACCGCATTCCCACACGGCACTTTCCATACCAGATTCCAGTGAGAGAGCCAAGACCATGTTCCTCTTCAGCTGACAGTAGCAAAGCCAGCTCAAGTTCTGCATTAAGAGCACGGCAGGACGCCACATGAAATCCTCTAGGCTCACGACCATTTCTGCCTGCAGCTGCACGAAACTTGCTGAAGAGTTATTTTAGTTTTATCCTCTGACAGGGAAGAAATATTGGGAAAAACGATTTCTAACAGGGTCCTGCAACTTCAGTAATGAACCCAGCAGAGACTATGCTTTCACCTCATCTTGCTTCTTCCTCTCCCTGACGAAGTAGCCTTCACACTAGGGCAAGCCAGAACATGTGAACTATGAATTACATGATTATTATCTACCTTTTTAACTCAGGAGTGATTTTTGCCCCAAAAGCATCCACTCGCTTCTTGTGGTAAGGACCTCTAACACCATTTGACCCTCCGTCTCTACGCTACCTCATCAACACAGCTACCACGCTACAGAAAACGCCTTTTTCTTTTTCCTGCTTCGAATTATAACCAACTTAGAGGTGAAAACATACGTGAAGATTTTATGAAGAAGCAAGGACTGATCCCTCCTAATTTAACTAAATACCAAGCAGTACCAAGTCTACTGAATAAAACAAAGACCAGCCATAGATTCTGCTGCGTAAGCAAGAGCAGATCTCTCAATCTTCACACTGTTGTCTTTCAATGAGCATCACAAACTGCTCCACAGCAGACAAAAAGCCCTAAAATGGGAAAATAAAACACACGCCATAAACACACTGTTCAAAGTCACAACAGAACCAAGTTTTACTTCTGGACCCGTACAGGGAACACAAGACAATTACATCGTTTCTACTGATGCACTAAGAAATTACGTACAGCCTCCACTGCTCCCAGAGTACTTCAGAGATCCATCAACAACTGAGTCAACCATCACCTAAAGTCAGACAAGACAAGATTTTTAAAGATGTTTCCCCTGGACACACTGGGTCGCATAACCAGGAAAAGAATGTGGGATGGAATGAACAAAAGAAAAGTCACCTAGAGTGAGAAGCAAGAGCTAACTGCTTAGCTCACAAATACAAACCCAAAATACTGCTACGCTGACACAATTAATATGCTAACTGCCTTTCCCAACAAGAATATTAACAACAAGCATTTTATTCATTTGACATATTATGGAGTTGCACATGACAATTGTAGTTAAAAGAAAGGACGGAAAAAAGAAATGAAGACAAGAAAGGAAAAGCTTTCAGCCTCCAATACGACAAGTGAAATAGCAAAATGTTTGTGTGATGGCAAAAAGCCCGGTTGGCTTTTGGTCTTCCCACCTCACCGCAGAAGCCCAACCACACAGGCAGAGAGTGGTAACAAACTCTTGCTCGTACATCTGCCCCAGTTTCTTAAGCACAAACCGAGCAGTTGAGTTAGCATTCTGGTGTGATTACGTTCAACAGTTCAAAGGTTTACAAGGAAGTTAACACCAGCACTAACTATTTCTACCTATTTAAAATTTTAGAGCAACATACAGAATAACGTAATCATGGCCGTTAAGGAAAAAACCTGTAGGAAAAGCATCAATGAAACCCCTGTTTTGTTTAAATTTTGACAGCAGCTAGTAAGGCAGATGCTTCTCGCTACAGTAAAGAATATATTGAAGTATTTTGAAAGTCATCTAGCCATGAAATTGTGCTTTTGCCTGCCAAATCAGAATAACCATAGATGTAACAATAAAAAAAGGTATTTCCTTAAACTATTACAGCAAATATGATGCAGAACGGATATCTGAGGCACTTTGAACAGAAGTTTCACTGTAGGATTCCTAAGCAGGCCTCTCGTCCTTTGGCTGAAACAGCGTTCTCAGGCTTCGCTCACAAGAAGGGAAAACGTCATTTATTTAATAATGCAGGATTGTACTTCTGCAGAGGAAGTAAAAATCGGACTATACTTCAGACGACTGGAAACACAGTAATTGAAATTACACAGGCCTAACACATCCTCAGCGCAAGAACCAGGAACACCGGCAAAAAGCAGGAAAAAAAAAAAAAGGGGGGGGGTTATGACAAGGAGCCGTTCTGCAGCAGGGCCGAGATCTCCTCAATCCCACCGCCAGGCCAGCTCCCAGGGGCTCCAGCACACCCTCGCCGGCCCTCACCGCGCAGAGACCCCTCTCCTTCCCCCGCCGGCAGCACCCCGTGAACTGGGGCTGTGTGTCCCCAAACCCCTCCATTCTCGGGGCCCGGCCCCTCCGGCCCCCAGCCCCCCCGTGCCGTGCAGGCCCCACAGGCGGCCATGGGGGGGCCTAGGCCCCGCGGGCGGGCCCGCAGCCCAACCTGGCTCCCGGCCCGGGGCCCGCCTGCCCCGAGGGAGGGAGGGGAGGCCGGGCAGGCCCCCCGCCGCCCCGGCAGGCCCTCTCTCGTCCCGGCGCTTCCCTGAGGGCTCGTCGGCCGCCGCCGACCCCGCGCACCCCTTTGTTCTGCGGCCCTCTCCCGCCCCTACCTCCAGGATGTCCTCCAACACGTACGCCTCCATGGCGGCCGCCGCCGCCGCACCGCCTCACCGCCCGGCCATGCCCCCCCGCCCCGCTCCCTCCCCGCCGCCCCCCGGGACGAACGGACGGGCCGGCGGCCGCCCGGCAGCAGCACGCTCGCTCCCCCCCGCTGTCAGCACGGGAAGAGGAAATGGACCGTTCCACCCCGCGCGGGGCGGGCGCCTACCACCGGGGCGCGGGGGGG
>VZUD01000479.1:272602-286704 GCA_013401065.1 Cepphus grylle
TCCCCGGGCGGGAGCGCGGCGGCCGCTGCCTCCCCTCAGCCAGGGGGCCGGCACGGCCCGCCCGCCCAGCGCGGATCCCGGCTCGCACACAGCACCGGGAGCTTCCCAGGCCTCCCCCAGAACACACGGTGGGCCCAGCAGTGGGAGCAAGGGCTCGCACAGCTGTCTCCGGGAGGGTCCCACCCGGCAGGAGATCCAGGAGGTTCCTCCCAAACAGGAGTTCCAGGAAGGTCTAGCCCCCACACAAAAGGAGCTCCAGGAGTGTCCATGTTCTGCCCCCGCCCCCCCGACAACAGCTCCAGGAGGGTCCTGTCCCCCCTAGACAGGAGCTCCAAAAGGTCTCCTCCCAGCACAAGCTCCAGGAGGGTCCTGTCCCCCCAAACCGGGAGATCCAAAAGGTCTCCTGCCAGCAGGAGCTCCAGGAGGATCCCATCCCACTCCCAATGGGAGCTCCAGGAGGTCTCCTCCCTGGAAAGGGGCCTGCTGCCATCCTCTCCGTGCTGAGAGGGCCTGACAAACCCTTTGGGTGCACATCAGCAACTCTGGGAACGCTTTGAGGTACACGCTCCTCCTGACCCAATGAAGTTCACAAATCCACTTCGGGTGGTTTTCCTCGAGTCTGTTTATTGCCATCCTCCCCTGACTGCTCTCGAAAACAAAGCGCACTCGTCAAAAATCTAAAAAAACACCCAACCCTTACATTAAGCCCATCTACACCATGGCCCACGTTTTTTTCTGGCTTTCCATTACAGCAAGAACTCCTAAGACCAACTAACCTGCCTCAAGCACTGCACTCTGCATTTCCAACCACCCCATCCTTTCCTCCTCCACCGCTCCAGGGACACGCAGGCTGCAAAGAATTCCAGACACCGCCTGCGACTCCAATAACAAGGTACTGATCAAGTGAAGCAAGGTCTCCACAAGGTAGTTCTGAGAACCATCACCATCTCCACGCTCCTCCTCTGCTTCACCCAACACATCAAGTGGTAACTTGGACTACGAAAAATGAAATTTTACACGCTCCTTGAAACACGAGGTGACAGTGATATCCATTCCGCACACAGGAGCTCAGAATCATGGAGCAATCCTATCTGCAGCTCTCAAAGTATTTAATTTTCCAGTTAAAAAAAAAATACAGCATAATCAATCTTCTCAACCCCACAAAAGCCTCCTCTCTCATGAACTAATTTTAGCAGGGCACAAAAGGGTCTAGAGGCCAAAGGAATTAAATTCACATTTTGACTTGAAGAAACACTACTAATCACTCCTTCTAATTAACATCACCTTTTTCCATGAAGTGCTCTAATCGTAACAAATACTCTCAACAACAGCAACAATAATCTTGCCTGGCCAACTAGTAACATCACAAAGCAAATTTCTAATTGATCGGTGTAAATTTTAGGCACAGCTGTGTTCTTCTTCTAAGAATTCTGTTCTTTAACCAAAAAAAAAAAAAGAGAAATACATTCTACTCACCTATCACAAAGTCCCTCATTTTACACAAACCCTACACCTGCTCAGGCAGTCCCTACTGTTTTTTCACTTGAGGGAACACCCCGTATTTTCCATCGTTTTACTAGAACTCATTCAAGGAGCACCTCCTCCACGGGCTGTTCATCTCTGACTCTGTGTAACTTGTCTCCAGCCTGCTGCCGGAACTTAGCGCATCCTACAGAACTCACTGCATGGAAGAATCTTTACGTTATTCATCAAATACCTGCCTGAACTTGGCCTGTTCAGCCGCTGAGGTTTCCTCTCAGCGGTACTGTACTGGAAGAGTTAACTGATAAATCCAGACATTGCTATTTTGGCTGCTCTTCAGCCAGGGGTTTTTGGGGTTTGTTTTTGTTTTCTCTTTAAACTTCTGAACAACATTTTGAAAAAATGTAATGATTTATCCTTACAGGAGCTTAACTCTGAGGACAGGACAATATTTGCCAATATTTACCACAGATTTCAACCCACTTAGGTTTCTCCAAGCGGCACTTGCTCCAGGATCCCCTCTAGTAACACCTTCCTGACTTGGTATCCAGCTTCACTGGGCACGTGGACCTACGGAAGGGAAAGCTGGGCCAGCTAAAGCTAGGTAGACAAGAAGACTCGTAGAAGTCTTAGCGGCCTCGAAGGAAATGAATCATACGAACATCTACATTATCACAGCCTACTTTCCATTGGAAACTGTTGTTCGGGCAAAGCATCACAGGACAAAATTCCATGGTTACTCTTGACTAGTGCTTTTAGGTCAGCATTGCTAATAGTCTTAGCAGCCCCTTGCAACTGATCCCGTGTATGAGAAATTTAGCGATCACACACAAATGTTAGCCCAAGTACAAAACCATCCCTGCCAACTTGAAGGATTCCTTGAAATATATATATATAAATATAAAAAAAAAACCCAGCCACCACCTCCCACCTAACACTCATGTCTCAAAAGACTAGTTCTTCAGTCTTCCGAGCATCAGAAAGAATTAACAGATACCTTATATCACACCAAAAAAACCCATAAACCACACAACTTAGTGCTGAGATTAAGATACTTCACATACGACAACACTGAAAACACTTTCAGATGGGAAGAAAGACCACATAACACAGGAACAGAAGAAGTTGTCTGTTCCACACAAAGCAAAAAGAACAGCATCATCTCTCCATTTTTACAAAACAAGTGCAAGATTTTCAGAAGGAGAAGCAAGCTCACCTGGAGAGCTGCACCATTTCTCCTCCCACTTGGAAGGCAACAGAGAGTTCTGTCTGCCACAGCAGAACTTCATTTGCAACACCACAACCCACAGAGTAACTCGGAGCCGCTCAAGTTGTGTTACACCACCACAAACACCAGGAGGAGCCAGGTTCTGCGTGCGAGCAGGGAGGGCAGCCAGTCACCCAACCAGCTAACGCTCCACTGAAAGCAAGTCACACTCACCATTTCTTTGCTTCCACACCCAAAATCACAATATTCCAGCCCCCTTCATGTCCCTGTTCACTTACCTCCATCCCACCTAGACCTGCAGCCCGCTGGTGTAGGCTTAGGGAGAAGCGTTTGTTTGCCAAACAACATCCACTACTACACTTAATACTTCAAAAACCTTTATTGTCTGTGATACCAAATTCCCAAAAACCGTTCCCAACACTTCACACCGCTATGAGATCTTCAGTAAAATGTAAAGGCTTTAACGCAGCCTTCCATTCTGTTCCTGCAAGAGAGAGAGGCATCAAGGGAGAAAAAGAACAACCAAAGAATAAAACCCCTACTTAGATGTACAGGATTAATTTCTTTCATATTTCTACTGTGCTACTGTGAGTTTTAAACACGGGTCAGGAAACATATCTCAAAGTTTTGCAAAGGTGAACACAAATCCATTTCTTCCTCGCTCTCAAGTCCAGCTCTATGAATTACTTGAAATAGCCGGTTATAGAAGAAAAAGCAGTCATCTTTTTGAAACATCTACGCTTCTGTTTGAAAGCTTGTTATCTTTATTTTGCCATTCTCTGAAGGGCGCGATCTAATCAGCCCTCTCATCTATTACCATCTGCTACTGAAAAGCACCCTCCTGAACGAGTGGTACCTTAGAACAACGCAGCCGCCCTCGCCATGCGCATCCATCATCTTTCTTATTGCCGTCCCTCACATTCTGTGAGCCCAACGCCCAGAAAAGCCCTTCTCTTCCCCACGCAGAAGGTGGGAGAGGAAACGCCCTAAGTGCAGCCTGAGGAGACAAACTTAGCGCAGAACTGCTTAAAAACACGGGAAAAAGTGTCACTTCAAACTATGCTGAAGCGCGTTAGACCAAAGGGAATCCTGTGAAAGCCAAAGCTACGGCCAAGTATGCCACTAGACAGTGGACAGTTTTTTTCAAAGACTCATAGTTCAGCCTTTTAGAGCCACACAGGCCACCAGGAATTCGGAACCAGCATCGCTCGGATCACATCACCCTGAAACCCAAGCATTTTAACAATTGATCCGAGAGAGATTCTGTCACCCAGGAACGTAAGCACTTGAACAACTGATCGGACAATTCCCACTCTTACATCACAAAAGCACATTGTTATCTCTTTACAGCTGATCACGCAGTACTGGTCACCAACCGCCCCAAAGCGTATCAACGCACTTTGTTGTGTGCTTTCAGAGCCACAGAGCTCGGTGTCAAGGTTGGGCTGTTTAAACCGCGTCCCACGTGGATGCTAACACCTTACTCAGCAGAACCACGATGTGCATTCACCACTAAAAAAGCAAATTGTTTTGAAATTAATGAGTTGAAAATAGCCCTTCAATACAGTACGAAGTATCCCTCAGTGGCCCCTTCACCACGGCTTTACCAAGCATTTCTCTTGCACATTCAATGTGCAAGGAATATTCCGATAGCTTTTTCAAAGGCCGCTTCAATCTTGTGTTTGAAAGACTCCGGGGGCGAGAAGCCCGTCCCTGTCGGCAGCAGTAAAGCAGTGGATACGGTGGTGTAATACTTCCGAACGCAACCCATTATAGACTCCGTCCCCGGCTTTACCACTGCTACAGGGAGAGCTCTCCTATTACTGCTTAAGGAGAGAGCAAAAAACATGTCGAAGACTAGGATCACCTACAGAATAATCAACAAAAATCAATTAAATGTGTTCACGAGTCATCACCCACTGAAGGGATGACTTTTTGTCGTCTAGACTTTCTTTATTCTGTATTAAACGCTGCAGAAGTGGATCACCGGAACGGCACTTCAAACGCAACAGCCTCCTAAAAACGTAGGAAGCCAGTGTCCCTCTAAAGCAGCCGCTAAAGCTATTCTGTATCAAAGAATACGCAGTCGCCAAAATTATCTTAAAGATAGCACAGGGAAAAGGAAAAAAAAAGCAAGAAACCTCAGTTGCGAGACACGCTAACGGGTAAACAACTCCCAATGACACACTGCAATTATCCACCACCTAATGTCCATCTCCTCCCCCTGCTAATGCTAGCTTTCAGCTTCGTGTTGGGTCCGTTTCTTTCTTTTTTAGAGTGATGATACTCCTACCCACGTTCCTTCGGCTGGACTGAGCCAAGTTTTGCCTATCTGCTCTTAGAATAAAAATAGAGCTATTCAAAATCCTCTACAGCTAAGTCAGAGCTGAATGTTTCTCCAAACAGACACCCCTAACGGTACACACTGCTCCAAATAAGATCACTGCCTTGTAAAGTCATAGTATTTACCAACCTTCATCAGCAACTACAGCCCCACCTGTTCATATACCTTTCCTCACCCCATCCTATCAGTAGCTAGTTCAGATAGCCGCTAACACACCAGATTTTCTTCTGAGCGACTTCTCATGTCTTTTTTTTTATTAAACATGAAAACCTTCTTATGCCACAAAAGCATGACCTCTGCTTCCTTTAGGTTTGCATGAGTTATCACTTGGTGCATTTTGTAAAGTCCTCCAGTTCTATGCCAATACCAAGAAGAGCTTTAAACCTACTGTTCCACCTTCTTTCTCCAGCTGGATTTATCACGCCTCTCATTCTTGATCCTCAGTGGTTAGCGATTACATAAAACCAAATCAGTCCAAAACCAAACCTCAGGAACCATCTGAAGTCATGACCCTCACCTGCTTTTTCTATTTTCGCATAACATATTATTTTCTTGTTCTACGCTTCTTACAGCAATTGCCTCTCCACAGTTGTCAGCCCTGTTTCTTTCCGGCATCCTTCACGTAGGTGCTTTAGTGAATTTCAAAGCTAAGAAATTTACTGTCTTCCTTTCTTTTTTATTATTGGGGGCACGGGCACGCAGGGATGATAGGCTTTAACCTGATGAAATATACCATTTTAAACACATTCTTTTCTTGTACTTGCTTTTCATTCCTTTATCCTTATATTTCAGTGTCTCCTCGAAGCATTTCAGACTCTTCTGCCAAAACCTGCAGTGGAGCATTCACCGAGTTTCCCAATCCCAAAATGACCTTTGCTGCCCGTCCTTACTACATCACTCCACCCTCATCCCAGCTCCCTTACCTCCCACAAATAAGCAAAGTTCCATAATGAATCCACATATTTTTATTAACAACTACATAGCAACTTTTTTGACTGACCAGGAGGATTTCACACTCAAAATACAAGCTTTCTCCTGAGATCATTCCTTTCTGTCCAGCGTATTGTTCACCTGGCCTGGGGCAGCAGCAAGGCATTCAAGACCCTTCTGCCACAATCCGTATTTGCTGTTCATTTAGTTTTACTGGATTTGGTAAACACATAAAACTGGAGAGGATGAAAATCTAGTCCTTAAGGACCCTCAACATGGTACTCCTGACACCTAGGTTTTCCATAGCTCCAAGGAAACTGGTATCTTTTCAAGGCATCTGTACTTAACTACCTTTGGTAGTGCCAAGATAAACGCATGCTGAGCTTTTTATGTCAATTTAGAAGACTGCATAAAACTAAAAAGGTTTAAGGACTGACTGTTGACAACAGACAGGGACATTTACGATGTGTCTGATGGCATAAAGCTGCCCGATTCACTTCGCACAAACCCTCCTTGGACCCGTCCTCCCTGAACAGAAGCACTACGCTACCAAGCCGTGCCTGGCAGCTTGCATGAACTAACGGGTTCCGGTGGGATCAGGGAAGATGACTCCACACCCAGAGAACCCTTTTCAAATACCTATTATCTCCTCCCAGTAACAGTTGAGAGACATCAACATTCGCGCTGCATTACCATTTCATGGAAGACTTCTCATTCTCAGTTAAAAAAAAAAAAAGTCAATCACTTCCACCACTGGAACAAGCCAGCAACACGCTGCCAGGAAGCTATAAGGATTCAGCGACAGCGCACACAGGCTCGAAGCAAGAGCCTTCAGCTTATAGCACTTTTTCCAGGAACTCCAAGACGAGGGTCATCAAAAGCTAGCTCTGTCTGAACTGAGACTGCGACACTCAAGGCAAGAGTCATAACTTAACAGCCTTGAATTCTATTAGCAGCCTCTTATTCTTACGCCATCAATCTCTAAACAGGAGGTAGATGCACAATATAAAAAGATTTCTGAAATAAGTCTTCATCTATGCCCAAAGGACACATCTAAATAGAGTTTTACTGCCTAGCAAGGAAGCGGCGCTGTGGCACAGAGCGAGAAACCCTTCTAATCAGCAAAAAGCCTTCTTCCCCAGTAAGTGCCTACATCAGCCCTATTATTTCGGACTTCAGTTCTGCAAGACAAACATCAGCATGGAAAAAGGAGGAAAGAAAATATCTTTACTCATCCATAGCACTGCCCTGAAGATGAACTAAACCAGAATGTCATTAAAAAGCAACTGTGTCGAGACGCATTCCTGCGGTTCTGCCTCCTCGTTTGTCCAGCTCGTTTTCTCTCTTATTAGAGAATCCCCTACAATTTTCCTGTGGAGGAACTGCCCAAAGCGAAGCCAAACAGAACTGACACAAAGGTGCAAAGTGAAACAAAAATTACATAGCGTTACATAAGCATTTTAAAAGTGTTTTTCATCAGAAGCGTAAGATTACTGGCAGAAATTTTTGTCTAAGGAGATTTTTCTATAAGACAACTTCCTTTTAAGTTCTCCGCTTCAGGCAGTCTGTGTTTTCCCTGGGTAACGCTGTATTCCAAGCCCTTAGTCCGGGAACTCTCAACGCAGTAAGGAAATCTGGTTTTGGGCTAAACACAATTAAGATAGGGAACACATTCAGAAAGACAACCGTTTGGGACAGGGAGGATCCTTCTTCGAACAAATTAAAACATATTCCTTGCTCATTCCACATGTGAAATACTGGCCACAAGAAAGTTGCGTATATTGTAAGCAGCATTTGAACAGCCTCAAAGCCAGGGTCATAATTTTTCACATGTCCAAGTTACACGGAGTCCAACGACATTCATGCTAACACCTCTCAAATTCTAAGGTAGGTACTAATCCAAGGTATCTTCACATTAGTACGTGAAATTTTGAGTACAAGGTCAAAGCCATCCTCATTTAACGTACGCTCTATCTGTGCCCTCTACTCCATATGCAAGTAGGAGAACACGCCTACTTCGGGAGAAGCCGCTCTTTATTTTCCACCAGTTAAAATTGGTACGCAAGCTCCCAAATATAGATGCTTTCTCTTATACTTGCTGTAACACAAAATATTTTTGCCAATTGTGGCTATGCACTCACGAAACACAATTACCAAATAATAACGTTTACTATAAAAAGCACTGAATACAACGTGGAGGTGGCTAGCTCCTTTTTTCCAGTTCTTCAATCACCAACGAATATGTATCGGAACTTGTCTAAGGTTTCAAAACTAAAAACTTTTTGCAGGTTAACAGCTGTAAACTATTCAGGAACTTGAAGTGGCTTAAGTGCAAACATATTCCCCACAAAGATTTAGGAAACCTTCAACCAGAAAAAAAAAAAAAACTTTTTAGAACAACACGTCCTCCTCCATTTTAAGCGGCCATCATTTTCTTCTATGCATAATAATCCAGTTAAGTGACCACTGATATCAAGTATTTCCACGCCAAATTCTGATGCAGGATCGGCTGGATCAGGATGTCCCTGTCTCCCTTTTCCCAGCTGTGAACCTGACAGCCCTTTCAGCTATCAATGCTCGACATTCAGGCAGGCTGTTCGTAAAGAATTTGGACTTAGTTAATATCAAATTTTGAGCCTGGCCTAACTGTTACGGAAACAATCTGGACCCCTAACAACGTATTTGATGTTTCTTTCTTTGACAAAGCTCCCAATGATCAGAGTTACTTAGCTGGCACCTTCAAGTTCACAGACGAAAGCGGATACAAAGTCTACTCCATTTTTTAACAGCAATACCAAGCCTGGAATTTAACAGAGAGCAAGCTGCTAGAAAACACTGAAGAAGGAAAAATACATAAACTGAATAAAAACCAGTCAGAGACTTTTTTGTTCTCTACATTCTGTTAATATGGATGTTCACAACTTGTTTCATCTGAAGTTACCTGGAAGACCAAGACAGACTGGGGACCACAGAGCAGAACTCCCAGCACTTACTATCAGTATAGTTGAACCAGCCGCCAGATGGCAACCCTTCTAGCTGAGCACCGCGTGTTCTCTGGAACTCAATGCCTCCTGCCCCCACCTCTTCTCTGTTGACTCTTCAAATATATTCATCACAGGTTCAGTTTATCTCAGATTATCACAAGAAAGACACAACAATTAACTTGGAAACATTCGTCCTTCTCAATTCAAGATGCGCTCACAGTAAGAGCCCGATTTTAGCCCAGGACTAACCCTAAAGGCTTTCAGGAGTCCCAAACCCAAACAATCTCCAGCAGTCTTCACCATCCTGAGAGCTGAGGTCCCCCGGCAGCCCAACCTATGTGTGCCCCCCTCCCAGAGCAGAACCTCTCCCCATCCAACGATATTTAATTCCTTTAGACTCTCTGTGTATGATTTATTTTACTATGACAAAATTCAATAAGTGCATTGGAAGTTCACAAAACGTTAAAAAAAATAATTTAAATTTGTCTCAGACTGTGTGCACAATACTTTTGTTACAAAATCAATTGCTCAAGTTATTTCTGCGAACAAGTATTCCAATGATTTGGAAAGACTGCATGCTCTGCAATACCCATCTCTGGATTACAACGGAAGCCACCACCAAAGACCTGCTTGAAAACATTTGGGGTCTTTTTTAGGTGGAAAAATTGAGGTTTTTTTTAAATTAAAGCTCATTTAGAGTACTACTACTAACCTTATTCCAGGTCTAATTCACTCAAGGAAGTGCTTACTAGGTGGCATTACTTCACACACGCTTCATACTGAGTAATGAAGTTACCAAAGGCAAAAAGATTTGCAACCTCACTGAGGTTTTGGCCGTACACTGATGTAATTAAGCCATGCTGGGACACAACAGCACCCACCAGCTCCAAGGCAGCGGAGGAACCAGCATCTACATCTATTTCACAGGCCCGTGACCTGCTAGAGAGAGAGCTGGGATAAATCAGCAGGGCGAAAGCACAGCTTGGGGGAAGAGGTTTCCCCCCTCTTGGCTGAGTTAAGCCTTTAGATCAACTCATCACATCATGCCATCCCATATGCCGCTTCTGTGCACCTGCCAGCATCTTCCTAAAAACCCACCCCAAGTCAACGACACAAGTACCTTTTCTCAACTCAACAACACAAGTACATTTAGAGTGATTTTATACCTAAGTCATGCAGAACCACAAACTTTCCCCCCCACATGCAGGCTTCAGAAAAGCCCTTCTTCAAAGTTTAGCACGTAAGGTTTGCCACTATATTTATCACTGAGGAGATCCTTTATCAAGCTGATGCTTCACAAGAACGCCAGCACGCTGTTATGCCAACTTCCACTTCTGTTCGTGACTGAGATGGACAGAAGGCATATGTTCATCTATCTAGCAGACTGTTACGTTGAAAGCACTCTTTTTCTTTAAAATAGCTTGGCTATGTGTATTACAATCACTATACCGGTCACAGTCATGCTTTGTGACTTCTATGCTCGGCAGTGTACAAAGGGATTCTTTTGCTGCGCTACGTGACGCCAAAGCTGGGATGGTGATCCTCAACAGTGCGGCAACACCTTAAGAAAATACTTCTTCCTTCCTCTCTTCCTCCCTATCCTTAATACAATGCTTTCAAGAACCTCAACTAATACCAGAGATGAAAAAGAGAAAAGTCAGTGCTGATTTAATCTCAAGCAGCAAAATTTCTGCCGATTTCTCTCTCCAGAACTGTGCCAGCCACTTTCAAATAGAAGATCCAAGGGAAGTGTCAAGAGGAATACTTTGCCCTTTAAAGCAGTAATTCTCACAGATCTGTAGCGTTATTAACAATGCCAGTCCTCAAAGACAATGCAGGTTTCTTCAACAGGGATTTAAATGAAGCAAAAAAGGCAGTCCCCGTCCCTCCTCCCTGCCCAAGTTCCGGGCTCTTCGCTGTGTCAGCACAAGCTCTTGCGCGACCGCCTGACAATCCGGATCGAGGAACCGATCGACTGTAAATACGCTTTTTCTGTTGTTGAGGTTTTTTTAAAATGAGATCGTTTCCCAAGTGGCCGAGAGGAGCAATGAACGCCTTACATGATTTTTTTTTTTTTTTTGGCAGCAGTGCGCTCACTGCAACCTTCCTACAAGCCCGATTCCCCCACCTTCAGTGGGATCGGTACCCACGCTGACACCGTGGATGAACAACACTCAGCACTTGAGGGGGAAAAAAAAAAAACCCAACCAAAGTCACATCATCATTTTAAATTTTAAACTTCATTAAAGCATTGTTCACCATTCTGTGGAGGAGAAAAATTCACCCCTGCAGAACAGCACAAAAAGGAAAATTCCGCTGGCAAAGCGTTTCAGGACAAGACTGCACAAAAGGAAAGTAATACCTGAAGTTTTGCAATGGCAAAGCTCGGGGACAGAAGAACACGTGAGCCACCAGATCCCTGCCAGACACAGATGTACTGGGGACCTCCAGCTTCTGTTCTCCTGTGTGGGAAAAACTGGGAGGATAGGAACGACCTTCCTCCTCTTATCTCTGAATCCCTCCCTGCCCTTGAGAGAGGTTTCAGATGTTGCCCTTCTGCCGAGGCTGCGATCCACAAAACAGGGCCTGCAAAGAAGGACAGATGCAGAGGCTGAGAAAGAATCATTCCTTCTTTATTAGGGCAAGGGGAAACCAACCTGAGCTCAACTACAAGGTAGTCTCCTGCGCACTAGAAAGAAGTCACAACACTGTGTGAAAGATGCCTTTCATTTTTAACCTAAAGAAAAAAAGAATCCAGACACTTCACTTCTTGACAGTTTCAAGCGGAACTTGAGGAGAACGGAGGCCAAAAGCCCAAACTCATACTCTAAGGAGCGACATTTCATCATGCTTCTTAATACTGCAGACTTCTTTCTACCACTGCTTTCTAGGATCTGTACAGCTCCATCTTTGGACACGTTATCCATTCTTGATGATTAACACCACAAAGACCTAAGATATCGGGGTGGGGCAGGGAAATTAAATAAAATCAAGGTTTAGTCCATCTCATTTCCTAGAATACACCATTACACTCCTAAGACTTGAGGATTCAGCTAAAATGCAACAGAGGAAGAACACCTGCACATCAAACACCAGTAACGTGAATTTGTCAAAAACCGCTTTGGGTAATGCAAACAAAATCATCCTAATTCCAACATTCAGCCTAAAAGAAAATACTGCAAGCACAAACAAAGATATATTAAAGCCACGCTTCGTTTCATGGCTGATTTTTAGCCTGGTATACAACTATTACCTAATGTGAAAACAAGGTGACACAACAGTTCAGTAATACCTCCACATGGCTTCAGCTCTTCAGATAGTTATGAGCTTCAGATTGCACATGGCGGGAAAAATGTGGCTGAAAACCATCTGGGATAGCGAGATAAGCTCTCCGAGTAACCATTAACACAGAGCACCAACTGCCTAGTGAAAACAGAGAGGAAACGCTGCCCTTAATTGCTCAAGCATGATTTTTTTTTTTTTTCAAATATTCCTGTTGACGCGGCACGAGGACTGCACAGGGCTCACCAGAATTCACTCACTAACACCGGGACGTATTTACATTCACTGGTAAGGCTAACCACACATTAAGGAAGACTTTTTTTACCCCGTAAGTACACGTGTCAGTTAAATGACCTTATCCAAACCATTTGCCAGCATTAAGGCCTTCCCCACCCACACAATTAGCATTCTTCCTTGAAACATCAAAAGTTACTGACATGACAAAAGAGTTGCATGTGGGTACAGATGTTCTACAGATACAGCACATCCTCAAGATGCTATTTCTACTTAGTCACCTAAAATGCCCTATCGTCAAGAAGTCAGAAGCACATCATTCCAGAAAAAAAGTCTACCCCGGCATCCACCCACACTGCTCAAATGGCCTAGAACACTACTATCGCATTTGGGTAATTTTTATTTGTAACACCAAGTTAGAAAGGCTTGTTTCTTTAACCCATAAACCAAGTCGTCTAACTTATCTTGGGTCTGCAGCATTGATTTTTCAATTCCTAAACCCAATTGCCAAAGCAGCTATATCCTAGATAAGCACAAATAGTTTTGTTTCTAAAACACAGATAGAGAAAAAAAGAAAACCAAACATACATAATCCCATTCGCCTTCGCAGTTGACAGATGAGGAAATTGTCTCAGCTACATCTCCTCCAGAGAAATCATTCTCTTTAAAGAGCTAAATTACTAAGTTAAAATATGGGGTGTTTGGCTCCAGCCTGCACACAGGAATTATGTTTATAGGGACATTTCCTGAAGAAATATCTGAGGAAGTAAACAAATTGACATGGTGCCACCAATACCTAACTCCACCTTCCGCAGCCGTCATTTTATGCAGGGGGCTTCTTTTTAAACCCAGATATATCACTAATATCTTCAATTACATAGAGCAGACAAAAAAGGCTTATTTAAGAACTCAGATTTGGGCATCTTCCTCATCATTATAGTTATTACAATGTATGGCTTGGCCCAAATCACCTTACGTCTTACAAAAGTTTGGCTTTTTTCCTAAGGGATTTCACTATTTCTTCTTTTGAAGGGAAGGAACTAAACCGTACAGGCAAAAAAGCTGCCAAAGCTGACAGAAAGAGAAGTATTACAGCATAAACAATGAGGCAGCACGCGAGATTGAGCTGTACATCAGGGTGTCGCACACGAGCAAGGACAGAGCCCAATTAGTTGCATGCTCAGCCACGTATTTGAAGACGCAAGGAGATGAAAGCAATGGTAGTGCGGAGGACGTACCATGCAGCGGTCAAGCGAGACATACTGGCTCTTTAGCAGCCCTGCACAATCCAAAGGTCTTATTCCAGGATTCTAATTAGGACAGTTGGGATTTTAAAAAAATTATAAATTAAATTCCCTGTTTCAAATCAACGGCTTGCCTCAATACTTGAGCTGTTAAAACCTTTTACAACTTAAGTATTACAACCGTGTGCCGTGAAATCGCATCAGTAAGCCCAAGTTTTTAGACTAACACCTTACATCTGAAGCTAAAGAACTTGAGGGTGGCTTCTTCTGCATGAAGAAATTTTAAAGGACCAGCCGTGTTTTGTTGTTTTATTTACTTCATCTCACTAGTTCAGTTCAATTACTAATTCAATTGCAGCTGAAAAAAAAAAAAA
>VZUD01000479.1:287108-359284 GCA_013401065.1 Cepphus grylle
GCTTGGAGCAACCTGGGCTGGTGGGAGGTGTCCCTGCCCAGGGCAGGGGGGTGGAACAAGATGATTTTTAAGGTCCCTTCCAACCCAAACCATTCCATGATTCTATGAATGCCTAACCAACAGCCAAAACATGTCAAAAACATCCTTTGCACAGGGCAATGCTGTCAGGCACAGTTAACGTTATTGAGGATTATGTGTAGGAAAGCTAATTTACACATCATATGAGAATCCAGTGACAAACTATATCAGTCAGAAAAATGAAAGAAAGAACAGGAAGAAGCACACACAAATCCAAGACTGATCTATATCTAAATCATCACGAGACTCTCTGATCAAGGAGAACACTGAGCTGACAAACTCTTACAATGGATACGATATTAGGAAAAGCAATTATAAAGTTCAGTGCCAGCAGCAAACATCCCGTAAGTTCAAAGACTTGAAATAAGCTTGTAAACAGAGTTTTTAATACACAATTAAACTTTTCTGTGGTTCACGAGAAGCCCTAATGCAGATTTTTACATAAAAGCTTGCTACTAAGACTTGCTTATGTTTTGTACTGTTTCACTATTGATCGAAGACCAATATTTAGCAAAATCGGTACATACACAAAGACTTTCAAGAAGCCTACATATTTATGTTTGTGTGAGCCCATTCAGAGGAACTGCTAAACCATGTTTTCACAAAACATACCCCATCCAACCACCAAACAACCAGAGAGCAAATAACAAAGTTCCCAAACAATAATGCTGTTCCCAGGCTTCACATGTGTCAGCTTGCATTTGCCTAACCTGCTCCCTTCCCCCTCCCTCCTTTTTTTATTTTTTGACTCATGTCCTGAGAATCATCCTGTCGAGAAGCTTGGAAGACAGACCTTTGATTTGACTCAAGGCACAAATTCGACAGGCAGTTTTCTTCCTATTTGTTTCACATGTTTACCTATCAACAATGAGCCACATTAAATGGGGGACGAAAGGCATGCTGTACAAAGCCCCACTAAAAAGTAAAAGCAGCTTCCCATCAGGTGAACAGCCCGGCCCCAGTATATAGTCTTCTTCGGCGACCGTCCTCACTCAATTCTGATCAAGAACCAAGATGCACTTTCATCTCGCCCTTCAACATCTAACACGTCAACCCATTACATTTTCCACCTGTGTCACCGCACCTATCCAATTTCTGCCTGAACACACACTTTCTGTCAGTTATCACCTGCTAGAAATGGCACCGCACTCCTATTTAACCACAGCCCAGCTCCTTAAGCAGCTTATGAGACTACCTCTATGAAAAATGAACAATTTTGCTTGTTGTACCTGATCATTCATAAGCTAAGACCAGAAATCTGCCAGGAAGCATGTATGCTGACTTCCCTGGTACGTAACTTCTACTGTCATTTTTCTATTACCTTAAAATAGCTCTTCCTGTGTACTGAAAACAGTTGCCTTTTTTTTTTTATTAGCTAGTGGTTAGAAAAAGGGCAATTTGCCATTTAGAGACAATACTGGACTGCGCTACCTAGAATCTGGGTGTTTTTTGGCAAGCAGCAATTCTCTGCAATACCAAAAAACAACTTTGGAGGTTGCCATGGACATCGTAGTAGGAGCTCATTAAGGTGTTGGTATGAGATTTCAATTGAACTTCTCCCAAAGCTCTATCCAGCGCCTACATTTCCGCACTGAGATCTCATGGAGTTTAGAAACAGACTGAGATGAAAACATCCGATTACTGCTTTTTATTCCATTCCATCAGCTCAGCAACAACTGAGGCAAACAATGTCTTTCCACTCATGGGGTTTTTCTGATTTATTATCTGCCAGGTTTCCGATTGTAACTCCTTTGACTTGTTGCTACTGTACTCCTGATTTTTAGAAGCCGTCTCATTAGCAGTCAGACCTAGAAGTACTTTGCTTCAGATCAGAGAAGTCTTCACGTATTAAGCATGGGAAAGGCAAAAAAGAACATAAGACAAACTGTCCTAAGTTTCCAGAGATAATGAAGTGAACGGCTGGGAGGGAACACCATCTTGTGCAGTGTTCCCACAACAGTTGCCATTTGCAGAGAAACCATAAACTTAGATTTCTTGGTGTTTTTCATTCAATGTGCCTTCCAGACTGCCAGCGGTCAGAAGACCACAATCCAACTGCTGAAAGCCACACAAACTATGCACACCTCAGGAAAGTCTAAACTAAAGAAAATTTTAAACCCCAAACAACTAAAAATCCCACAGCAGAAACACAAACTTTTTTTTTCTTTTTAAAGCCAAAAATTAAACATCAGGTTGCTTTCGGACAAAGAAAACTCCCTTTCGCTGAGAACACTCAAAACACATTTCCTCCCCAGGAGCTGCTGGGAACTACTTTGAAGCAAGATCCTCTGCTCCATTTATCAGGCCATACTCACGTTCACATTCCTAAAAACTGTGATTTCAGCTGTGCATGTTCTACTAAGCTGCATCGTTTCATCCTGAAGTCAGTATGCCTACAACAGTTTTTTGCGAGCAACCTGAATGATCAAGAAAAATAATTACTATAAATAAAGCTAACATTTGACAAAATGTATGCTATGCTGAATTGAATAAACTCAATATTATTACCTTGTTTTTCACTTACTTACCCCTGCTTAATCTTAAATCCCAGCCCACCCAGACTGGAAAGGCCTTCACTTAGTATGTGTAAGATGAAAACGTCAGGGAAGGTTCCAGATGCCAAAACTGCCTTCCCAGCTATTGGTATCTACAATGCATGTCATTCTATCAAAAAAAAAAAAGTCAAGTATTCTTCTCGTGCCTCATGATAGTTTAATGATCATTTCCTTTTTTATCTCCCTGCAGGTCTCAACGCATATTAAATAGGTGGCTATGGAAGGCACAATGTGCAGGCAAAGGCTCGGCTCACCTAAGACGACACGTATTCCTCAGTTGTCTCCTTGCCCTTCCCGTCATGCCATACCCACTGTACTGTTTGAAAGACATCAGGATACGGAGCCATTTGGACGAACAGCTGGGGACCACAAAATAAATCCACCTACTAATTTCCCATTAAGTCTCACTTTACACGAATCCTGCTGAAGGCTCCCGTCACATAGGGCTCATCTCAATGCTCAATTATCAACCGATGCATCTGCTAAGTCACTGGAAAACCTCCATCCCTTGGCCACACACCGCCATAGCAAAACTCCACCGACTCCGTCCGAGAGAGCGAGTTCTTCAAGTATCTGCAGCACTGCTAGTTAGCACTGTTCAGCACGTAGCCACAGCTCCCTACCTCACAAGTTTTACACCTCAAAAACTTCTACCTAGCTGATCACACTCACCTTCCTAAAAATAAACACTACAGAACCAAAACGCCAGGCATAACTGTTAATTGAGACATATTCATTGTGTGCAATTTATCTCACAGAAGTTGGATAAAATGCTTCTTGTATCAACTTCTGCAGAAATAAAAAGCAGAGTGCTTCTTAACTGTGGAAAAACCTATCACCATCTCAGCCCAGCCCTTCCTTAAACATACCAGACTCTTCCTTCCCATTCTTCCTGCTCAATTCACCTTCTAACGCAAAAGTAGATATACCACTTAAAAGCCAAACTGCCAAGACATAAACTTCAAAGCAAAACTTACGAACTTGAAGTGGACTTTTTTTGAAGACGCTATTAAAAAAAAAAAGGCAAAAGAGAACATCCAGCTTAGAAGGTTACAGAATTAAAAGCACTCAGCAAAACCACTCTGTGTGACTACATATGCAAATAAGCAAAGGGCTTCAAGTCTTGCTCAGCCTCTTCCATCCGTACCTACCTGAAAAACCTAACATTAAACGAGCACGAGTTAACAACGCTTCCTTGGGCTTGTTTTAGGATTACATTGAAGCGGTGGCTGCTGCGGGGTTTGGAGAAGGTGTCCAAAAAGGAGAAGAAGGCCCAGGGCTCCGGGGCAGCCTCCGCTTTACCGAAATCCACCTGCTTTTCCCCAAGACGATCTATTCCCAGAACCGCGCACCCAGCCCTCCAGCAGCGGGCCCGGAGCTCGGGCCTGGCTCCACAACCCCCTCCCGGCGGCATTCCCACCCTCAGGCCCTCCCGCCCCAATTCCACCATGGCACATGAGGACACACCACACGGCCTCCAGGGCCACCTGCACCGTTTTTGGGGCCTTTCGCCCCCCCCAAAAAAACCCCACACGTGCCCCACACTAGGCCCTCCGGCTGGGGCTCCCGGGGATCCCCCAAGCACCCTCCACACCTTCCTCATGGGACCCCCCCCCCCTGCCCCGGGGACACACGGACCGCCCCCTCCCCAGCCTCCACGGCGGCGGGGCCCTCCCGCCGTGCCCCGGCGCGGCCCCGCCATGAGGCCGGGGCCGGGCGGCGCGGTGCTGCCCCCTTCCTGCCTCTGCGGCAGGGCCCGGCGGGGAGGCGGGGGCGGAGGAGGCGGGAGCGGCGAGGAATTATGAAACCGGATCAGTAGGGCAACCCCCGGGGCTGCCCCGCCACTCGGCCCTCGGCCCCCCGCCCCGCCACCCGGCCCTCGGCCCCCCATCCCACTACCCGGCCCTCGGCCCCCGATCCCGTCCCCCACTCCCTCCGGGACTAGGCCCAGCGGCCCCCTCCCCGCATCCCTCCCCCCCGGGGACCCTCCTGGGTACCTCGGAGACCTCCTCTTCTTCCTCCTCCTCCTCGTCTTCCTCCTCCTCCTCCTCCTCCTCGCTGCCGTTGTTGCTGCTCTCGCTGCCGCCGCCGCCGCTCTCGCTGCTGCTGGCCGGCCGGCCTGCCCGCCCGCTCCGCTTCGCCTTCGCCGGCGCCGCCTTCTTCTTCAGCAGCAGGTCGCACACCCGCACCAGCCCCCGCGGCGCCGCCGCCGCCCCGGGCGGGCACGACGGCGGTGAGGTACCGGCGCCGCCGTTCAGCCCCTCCGGGGGACCAGGCCCGGCTGTGGCGCTGCCGGCGTCGCCGCCGTCACCGCCTCCCTCCACCACCGCCGCCGCCGCCGCGCCGGCCGCCTTCTCCATGGCCGCCGATCCGCCCGGTGAGGAAGAAGGAGGAGGCACCCGGGGCCGCCGCCGCTGTCTCGGTCACCTCTAGCGCCGGCGCCGCGCCACCTCTCGCGATACTTGTCGCCGCCTCCGGCAGCGGCAACGGGCGCCTCTCCCGCCTCAGCCGCCGCCGCCCCGCTCTCGCCCCCCTCGCCCCGCCGCCGCCGCCCGGTGGTCGCGGCCCCCGCCCCACCCCGCGCCGCCGCCCCGCCCGCGCCCACTCCGTCGCGGCAGCCTCCCGGCGGCGACCCTCTTCCGTGCGTGCCTCGGTCACCGCCCCGGCGCCGGAAGCGCCGCCGACGTCATCACCCGCCGCGGCGGCGCCGCGCGGCCGCTTCCCCTTCAGCTCTCCTCAGCGCCGCCGCCACGCCCCGCCCCGCCGGCACGGCCCTCAGCGGGGATGGGCCGAGGGCAACGAGCGAGGGGGAGCCCCGCGCCCCGCGGAGAAAAGAGCGTGGCGGCGCTCGTGTGGCTGCCGGCCGCGGTTGCTTGGGCAGAGTAAATGGCGGGAGAGCGGTAAGACGGGGCCTCCTGAAGCACCGCTCGCTGTGGAGCAATTTCTGCCGTGCCGGTCTCTGGGGGTGCGTGTGGGAGCGGGCGCAGGGCGCGATGATCTCCTCGGGAGATGGCGGCCGGGCGGCTACGGCCTTACCTCGCGCCGTCCTGGCACCTCAGTACACGTTCCCCGTTCCAAGCGATGCTCTTCCGTACAGTGTGTGCTTACTGGGCACTGAGCGCACAAAGGCAACAGCCAGAGCCTGTTGTAAAAGAAAGCTGGTGGACTATCGCTAAAAAAGTAAGAAGCGTCAAGATGCTAGTGTCACTTTGAACATGCACTTTAGTTACATTCTTTAACCGTGTCACTAGATCCCGTTTCCTCCCTCAGGCCCTCCACCTCTGCCAAAATTTCATCCCTAACGTGTACTTGGGACATTAACTGTATTAGAGAAGGCTCCAGGGAGACCTTATGGCGGCCTCCCAGTCCCTAAACGGGCTCCAGGAAAGCTGGGGAGGGACTCCGGATCAGGGAGGGAAGCCATGGGACGAGGAGGAATGTTTTTAAACTGAAAGAGGGGAGATTTGGATGAGATACGGGGAAGAAATTCTCTGCTGTGAGGTGGGTGAGCCCCTGGCCCAGGTTGCCCAGAGAAGCTGTGGCTGCCCTATCCCTGAAGGGTTCAAGGCCAGGTTGGACGGGGCTTGGAGCAACCTGGCCTGGTGGGAGGTGTCCCTGGTTGGACTAGATGGCCTTTAAGGTCCCTTCCAACTCTTAACCATCCTATGATTCTGTGAACTGGGTTTTTTGTCTGGAAAAACACTGATGGAACATTGATGCGTGTCAGGTCCTGCAGTAACAAAAGTCTTGTGGCAGTTAAATGTAGGCAGGTTTTTTTTCGACCTGACGGACATCAACGAGGAAAATGTTTGTAACCACAGAAACACATGATTGTAAAGACTGGTAATGGCTCTAATGCACTGGTACACGACGGATGTTTTGAAATTGGTGTTTCAAGCCAAGAGTGTCTATTCCACTTATATTTTACAGAAATGCAAAGAGCCTGTCATGATTTGATTACTTTACTCTTAAGTGTTGTCTTTTGTCTTACTTGGATAATGTTGGAAAGGACCAGTCATGTCTGCAGCACCTCTGAAGTGAAACATTGTTTTTTTAAAAAATTCTCCAGGAACGAACGCTCATCATGGAAGCAAGTGTACACAGTTTCTCCCCAAATCTTCGTGTTCCTTACATCCCACCAAAACCTACCTCTCTTACCTGCCTCTGTATGTTCTTAATAAAAGGACTGCGTAAGTCGGAACAGCACCACTATTAAGTTACGTGATTTCTAAGTCACCTGGCTATAACTATAGTTCTTAACCTCTAATCTTCAGGTGCGAGGTCTAAACTGAACAATACATTTATAAATACCTCTATAGATGACAGTTTGATGTGATCCAGGAGGCATAAACTGAACGTTCCATCCACCTACCTACTACTTCCTGGTACGACTGCACAAACATCTCAAAAAAGTGCAAGATGCGTGATGGCAGATCATCCATGAGAACAATGCCTTTGTCCTCTTAAGTCAAATACATCGATTTTTTACTGATTTATAGCACGATACAAGCACAAATTAAGTATTTGTTATTGGTTGCAATCACAACAACCAGAAAACAGAACTGTAAGTGAATATAGGTAACCTCAGCCTTACCACCTGAGATTCGTGGTGGGCGTGTGAAAAGGGTGTCATTTTTTTCGAGCGATAAGCCTGGAAACGTGACCTAGTCTTCGTTGTTTGATCCAAGAGGTGACTGACATCTTTAAACAAGACACGTCTCAGATTTCTTTGGCTGCGCAAGCAGCCCGGCAGAGGAGCGGAGTGTCCGAATGCACCAAATTCACCAGCTTGGATCCGGGAAGGGCGGTTGCAGGGCTGGATTTTACCCTTTAAGCTGCTAGAAAGGAGTTGCCCTCTCTGTCCCTTTGAGGTGCAGCATAAGGTTGGGAAATGGCACCGAAGGGTCGATCCGCCGCTGAGCTGATCTAGGCCCATCGGGGCTGCAGGAATGCCGAGGTCAATTGTGTTACAAACCTGCATTTTAATACCGGGCTCCAACATTTGCACATTACTTCAAGTCTCCGTTGTTAGGCTTGGAAAGGGTGTTTTGAGCTATGCAGTGCAGTTTCTTGCTAATGAAAGCAGCCATATTATTTTATCAGTCTGCATTGTATTCTCAAGCCCTGAATCGGACGGAGTGGTTACAAAACACCACTTTTGTTGGCACGGGCAGCATGGCCTATCTGAGCCTGTTTGTTCAGTTTCTTTTACGATGGTGACCTCTGTTCTGATCAAAGAGTTGCTCCTTCTAATCTTGCAATGTAGAGCAAGTCGTTTTTCTCCATTTTTATAACATACAGTTTATACCTGCTCTCCCTACCCCCCTCACTAGTTTGAGGCTTTTGGGAGGGCAACAGCAATACAAGTACTTTTGGTCTTTAGAGAAGAAACTTGGCGTTAGATTCATTGGGTTTATAAGCTTTGTTTTTGCCACGAGCAAAAGCTGCTAACGGCAGTCAGCTATCGATCTTGCCATGGTTCCAATGAGAGAACGCCTCGGGGAGGTGTGAAACTTCTCCAGGGTGCGTAAGAGACCTTTGTAGTTCAGAAACCCAAAATGAAACATTCTTGCAGATACCATGATAATCATCGAGACGGGGTTATAACGAAAGGGAAATAATTAAGATTTTTTTTTTTTTGCATCCCAGTCTCTATATGGGTGCGTGACCCGAAGCTGTGTTTCCTGCCCATAGGGCTCTTAGGTAATGGATTACATAGCCATGGAAAGTCAGCGTAGCCCCCAGTCAGGGAAGTGATAGCTAACAAATACATTTCCTTTTGGGACTCTGTGAGGTTGATTAACTTTGGACATTTGGTTTGGTTGCTAGCATAAAGCAGCAGGAAGTCTTGAGAAAAACAATAATCCTTCGTTATCTCTTTTGATCTGTGACTACTACTTCAGTATTTATTCAGTTCCCTTCCGGTTATTGATCACTCCACCGAACACTTGATATGAATAGTGGGAAAACCTGGGGCTAGAATCCAGTGAATGCTTTCAGAAATTGGCTCGTGTGAGCCAGATTCTGTGAGTAGTTCCACAGGACAATTCTCACATTTAAACCTCTGCTGGGGAGTAAGCATCTGCGTGGATCTGCTTTCAGTTTCATTTATAACTGCTGGAAGCACTATCATCATCAAAGTCAGGAATTGGGGATACTGACTTTTGTTTTGTTTGCAAGTGTAACTAGTGCAGGAACTGGAAAAAGTTATTGCTGGTTTGAATTTTAGTACACCCACACCCACCCACACACCCCCCCACCTGCCCTTCTGCCCTGACTTTACATGTGCTCACTCTCCCTCCCAGTTCATACACGTGTCAGCTAATTCAGCGCATGGGTGCTCTGCCATGCCATCCAGCAGCTCTGAATACACTCTGTTCGCACTCAGCGTTTAATTCTTAGGTATTTCTTTTCTCTACGAGCTCCTGAATGACAACCAGAGCTTCTAAAATTACCAGTTGAGGGCTGGAGAGAAAAAAAGGGGTAAAGAAGGTGTCTCATTCTTGATGTGTAAAGCTTAATTAATCTAGCTTTTAACTTTGATAGCTTTTATTGTTAATGCACTGAAACGGCACTTCTGAATCGCAGAAATACTTTTCTTTTTGAGAAGAGGTGAATGTATTTTCTCTCTGTATTTGTTTTTCTGCAAACTTTTTGAATTTTTTAACCCAAACTCAGGACTGCCACAACGACCTTTTCCCATTGTCTCCCTTCAGGCAGTTTCAGTATCGATTTTTCTCTTTTTGTGAATAGATCTGCTTCAGATAAACTAAAATTAGACCATCATTAATTATTTTAAACAGAAAAAATAAAATTGAAGTCGTTCAGCAATTACGCAGCTACTGCTGATCAAATCTAAGGGAGAAAGAAAGAAAAGAACATAAACGTCTCTGCATTTAGAGAAGTACTGTTTTCTGTGACATATGTTTTAACATTTGTCTAAAACACTCAGTTTTAATAATTGTAAATTACACGTGGAAAGGAATGATTAAAAAATGTTTTTATGCAGCCATGGCATTTAAATTACATTTTTTTAACAACTGTATTTCTCCATTACAGCAAGTTTCCTGTGAGCATCTCAATCGGTGTGGCCTTTTGAATGAAGAAAATTAAGGAAATCCAGACAGATTCAGAATTTAACAAGAGCGGTGCTAGTCTGGAGGAACTGCTTAGAGTTACAGCAGCCCTGATCATCAAGGGACAGCACCTCTGTATATGCAGAAGGTAAAATATTTACATTAACGCTAACACTCAAATACACCCAGTATGAAGGCCCATTCGGGAGTGACTTCTGCCTCTATTTGGCATGGTGAGCCAGGTGATTTTGCCATTTTCTACGCTTATCCACATCAGTGTGGGTTTGAAATACATATACATCCTGCTTGAATGTCTTCAAAATGATTTGTATTCCATTCTGATACTGATATTACGTGTTATGATAGTTGCCCTTAAACCTTAATGCATCGTGCCAGCTTTGACCGCTTCTTCCCGGGGAGGACTGGGAAAGTAAAAACAAGTCCAGAAAGCAAAACCTTTTAAATATTGTTAAAACTACAATAACAGCACAAGAGTAAATAGTGGTATATAATACACCACTACTATTTTGGGGGTGGAAGTTCAGAGTTCTACTTAAGAGATATGAGACTTGGAAACGGTCTTCCTGTAAGAGTACCACAAGCAAAGGGCTACAATTTCAAATAGCACTTGAGAAATCTGTGTTCAGTATAGGTGATACCGGGTGATTGACTCTGACAGAAGACTGGCCTGAAACAGTGATGGCCCCAGGCAGGCATCAGGCAGGCATCCCAAGCCTCGTGAGACAACAGGAGGCAATAACTTTTGTATTAAAATTAAGGTTTTGATTAATTTTACACGCTGTATTTTTCACGATGAGCTTTACAAACTAGTCGCTATATTATACCCTTCTCTGTAGTCCCAGTACTACCCAACATATAAAAGTATTTTGAATTTGAAAGTCTAAAGGGATGATTATCTAACAATTGACCTAAAGTGTTAAGCTAGAAGGATGTTTATTCTGTAATATATTTAGTCCTTCGGGAGTCTATATATTATTTAAGAAATGGTTTAAGCACTTGGAATCCTAAAACATTAGTACTCTGTGAGACTTACATTTTTACATGGATAAATGATTTTTGAAAGTAGGTTTCAGGTTCCTAATTTGCTTCACCTGTTTTCAAAACATTTACTCTTTTTGAGTATAAAATTGAAAAATACCGTGGCCAACTGGGGCAAATAATAGCATCTGGATGAGATCCTGGATTTCTTTCCGATTCTCTGCAAGTGCTGTAGAAGATAAAAATAAAATAAACCCAAGAGAAATCTTAAGATAAAGAGAAGGTCTTTGTGTATTTTATGTATAATGGATCTGTAAGCCAAAACTGTGAATGCAGCCTCTCAAGCCAAAACCACCTGTATTTGAACGTCAAAGTTTACTTGTCAAAGTAATGTTTTGGGATTTTTTTATCTCTAACATTTAAGGTAGCATCATCTGTAGACTACACAAGAATCAGCTAGGAGGTTAAACATTTCTTACATTTTATGTTTTGCGTGAGTCCTGCCAGTCCGTAATGATAATTTCTATAGTAACCACTTTTTAAGTAAACAATTGATTAGTTCTGAAATTAGTCCTTGAAATTGCTTCTCTTTGTGCCGCTCAGGATATCTTAATGCAAGCAGCCTTCTGCTGGCATGCAGAACAACAAGGTTCAAGCCGTTGCTTTTCTGTCTTCATATAAAGCGTGCCTACAAAATATTTATACTACCGGGCTAGTTTATCTCTGGACAAGCAAAGGGGTGAGAATCTCTGTGTAACACTTTGTACGATCTCGGTTTCAGTGAAGGCAATGTAAGAAATTTCTTTGATTTCTCAAAAAGGTATGTAAAGTGGAAGAAAAACGTTTTTTGCAGAGTTCAAATGATAACTAGAAAAATTGTCTAAAAGCCCTCAATCGTCTGAAATTACCTAACCCCCCCTAGGATCTTCTGCAGCCTCTGTTTTTCAAAACAGAACCTTCCCTACCTTTTTTGCTGTGTGGTATTCTACTTATTGGCTCATGTTATTTGCCAGTTTGTCCTCGCTTCAGTGCGGTTCTTTTCAACGCCTATATATTGCTGATTCCTGATCTCCTATTTTACGGGGAGTCTGGGATACAGATTTTATAAAAAAGAGATCAATCTTCCTGTTATTTCAGTTTGACACAGTAGAGGGAGCCAGAATCTGGCAATCCGTCTTCCTCTAAAACTGGTCAGAATTGAGCGCCATGAATGACAAATTCTTACTCTTCCCAACATTCTGGAAATGAAATTTTACTAAAGCATTTGATTCTTAAACATAATCTGTCCTAGAAATATTTTTTCCATTGAACAGCAAATATAAAGTAAGTAAAACTGTAAAAGAAACTGCGACCATTCGGAGCTAAAGGAAAAATCGTATGCTTCCCTGTACTGTGGTTTCTCCTCAGTGTTTGACAAATATCTTGTGCTGTGTGCATTCCCCAATGCCAAACAAGAGGACGCTAAGTGGTTTTGCTACCAGAGCAAATGCAGGCAGTTCATGGATATGAATGATAGTTTCACTACACGCTGTTCCACTTGTCTCATTTAAGATATCCCTTAATCCCTTAGTGACCAGATTTTTAACAGATGCTGTGACGACAGGGACATTAACTACCTGTGTATTGTGTGTGTCATGCGTATTCACAGAAACGGACAGGTAAGAGCCGCGTGGTTTGTGAATCGTGGGCTCTGCAGACCTGTAAAAACAATACAGGCAAAATCAGTCGTTGCTAGCCACAGCTAGCTCAGAGAGAGTAACAGTACTTACATTTCTTAAAATCTTTTTACTAAGAAAAAGAATGGATAAGATCCTGAGATATTGAAGTGGTATTTTATACTGAAGAACAGACAACATTTGTCAAGGAGCCTTATTCCATCAGGCTGCTGCTAGGTGAAGAGCAGAATGGCAAAGGTGCTGCCAGCCCAATACGAAAAGGGAAATTGCACAGATGCACCATCTTTATACATTCCATTGACACGTCATGCTCCTAATGTCATCATCTGGTGCTTGTTGAATATACTTATTTAAAGTAGCAAACATTTCTGCAAAGTTCTTAAATGAAGAAAGTATAAGAAGGCTCAGCCTCCTGAGAACACCGCCGCGCTGGGCACCTCCGGATTTCTCTGCTGGTACCATACAGATCCTTTCTGATAGGCAGTCCTGACGACAAGTATTTGTGCTATAGACTGATAAATCTTACAGAAGTTAAGAGAGGAAGCAGACGCAAAGACATCTAGTGAAGTAGAAATGGTCGCACAGAAAATTAATAGCAAAGCCAGGAATGGGACCTATCCATTGCAAATGCAGTTTCTCCCTGGTTTTGTTCCTGTGCTTCCACCTTTGCCCGTTTGCTGTAATAGGTAGCTCGCAGGGTTATTCCAGCGGTATCGGTCTGAGCATTTCGAGCTGCCTGTAAGGTGCAATTATAGATTCAATGGTTTTTACTTACAGCAGCCTGAATAAAAGAGGGAAAACAGTACAATTAACAGAAAGCAAACTCGTAATCCGGTGTAATAGTATGGCCTGACCGCTGCAGTACTGTCCACTAGCACAAATAATTGATACCTAGATGGTTTTAGATGTTTCTGAGGCGTTCTTATTCTTCCAGGGAGAAACACCTCACAGGCTTTTTATCCTGGAATAGTTAGTCACCAAATGGAAATAGCTCGTAGCAATGGTGTCTCTGATTAGCTGAAAGAATAGCCCATTACGGGTTTTTTAACGTTGAAGTCCACGGCCCCTCTGTGCAGAAGAGTTCAGGTAACGGTAGGTGGCATGCTTCTCCCGCCTGAGGACTTGGAAAAGGCTTGCTGCATCTTAATCCAGACTGGTTCTTACCCAATGCTGGTCCCTGTGTGCTTCAGGACACACAGTAGCTTTCTCTGCCAGAGCTCTCTTTTAGGAAAGGATTAGGCTGGAACGTCAGTTTTAGAACAATCTCAATATAACCGGAGACAGACCCGCTTTTTAGTGTCCATACCCATGCCTTCTGCGTTAATGCCAGAGCTCCTCCCAGCCTGTACTCTTCCCACAGCCTGTTGTAACAGCCTTTCGTCTATTGTACATCTGCAGTTTTGAGTGGGTTGCCTCACATGCAGGAGGGAATTAAACCCATAAACCCATATTAATTCTTTGCTGTGTGACACGGACATTTCTTACTCTTCCTCTAACCAGACTAAAAATATTTGTGTAATTTAGTGTGAAACAACTTACTTAAGTTGTTGTAGAGAGTTTCTAAAGTCCGTATGGAAAGATCCAAGGTACGGTATCTCTTGGCAGTTTTGTAAATTAAGCCCCTGCCTTCCAAAACCGAGGCCTAATAAAAAGCCTTTTGCGTGAAGAACAGCTTCCCACATGCAGTTGTATCCGCTTGTGTAAAATAAACTCTTTCTGCGCCATTCCTGCTAACCAGTCTCTCTGTTGGAGTTTAGCCTTGCATGTATCGTTGGTTTTAATTCTGACCTGACAGGACTGAAGCTGTGATTTCAGATGTTACTGTACTCAGAAAAAGTTTGATTATTGCTTGATTGTTCACTAGTTTCTCATCCTCTTTTCTCAGCTACCCAGTTCTCTGGTCGCAACTGGAGTAAATACGCACTGAGCTTTTCAAAAGCACGCAGTTTTATCTAACTCTGCTTCCAGTGAAGTCAGGCGAGTTTTAGCACCGACTTCGACATGATCTGAATTAGGCCAATGTTGAACGTATTTCAAAGTCCTACACTGAGGACCTGATAACCTTATTGAGTTGTCAAATAGCTGCTTAGGCAATATCAGTGCCCAATAGACAGGAGTCTCTGATTTGTCTCATTTAAATCTGTCCTTGCCCAACTTAAAGTGCAGTTATGTACTAAAAGGAGGAAGGAAGTACTTGATTTTCCTTTCAGAATTGGAAGTAGATAGATTGCTTACTTGATAACCAGGAATCAAATAAAATAATCTTCTTTTTCTTTGGGGGGAAAAAAAAAAAAGACTACAAAGGAATTCCTTGGGAAGCCTACTCTAATTTTCCACCTTCTCCACACAGTAATTTTTAGTTCCAACGTTACATCGTTCTGTATTGAATTTTACGACTGGCTTGATCGTGAAGTTTGCTTTTTGTGGGTGGCAAGATAAAACGACCTAAGTCCATGAGTGGGAGGGGGCTTACATGTCTGAGAGTGTCACTGAGGCTAACACAATCTAATCTGCACTTTCCTACAAGTTTGAAGAGGAAAATAATAATCACTCTAAAAGGCTAAGAGCCAGTCTTGGTCTCTAAGAAGAGACATCAAGGTCAGGCATAGTAGCTGGACTCTGTCATTTCTAGTCTGAGAAATGGGCATTTGTCTGTGTAGTTCATAGTTGAGTACTGGTTCTAGGGTAGTAGCGTTGTAGTTTGTTGATTTGTTTTCAATTTTTATCGGGCATAGGTCAGGGTTAGTAGATTAAAAGATGTTTGTCATTTAAAGGGTTTGAACATTTTAAACCGTCGCTCTTTCTTGAACTGCTTTGGTTGTAGATCGCAAAACACCATCCCCGGGGACAACGAATGCACTCAGAAGGGTAATTTCCCATGGATTCGGTGCTGCCATAGCTCAGACTCCTGTTAGGAGTTTCACGGTTGCCTTCAGCAGCGGGAAAGATGCGCTGGTGATATTTCTGATCAAGCAACCATTATGACATAAACTAGACCTTGTCTACCTATTTATTGCAAGGTTTTCACATAAAATGTCAATTAGTTGAATCCAACATGTTGCACTGGAAGCATCAGAGTTCTGATAACTTTGGATTTCATGAAAGGTTATGTTTCCTACAGAACCACATTGGCTTTAACAAACCTGCGGCTTAAACCCTGTGCTTGTAGGATTTCTGGCTTTGGGGCACCCAGTGAAATGGGCCAAGAACATCAGCGTTCTGCCATGTCAAAGCATGCATCCCAAAACTCTTAGAGTGCTGACAGCAGTGAGGCTACAGTGCCCGACCGTGCAGCAGGACGTTGGAGACCATCAGACTTGTGTTCGTGCCAGGCTCTCAACTTATTCAGGCTTCCTGTTCTCACACGGGGAGCTGAGTCCTGGATCTTGGCTCAGCACGGGGCTCTCCGCTCTGCCAGAAGGAACTGGGAGAAATTTGGTTCAATACATAATTTGCACAGCTTCCAACTTCCCTTCCCAGGGAGCCAGGAATCTGGCAGACTTCGGCAACCATAGAAAGGCCTTTTTAAGACACAGGAGGCAGATATAACACACAAATGTGGTAACATGACTAGCTATTTATGAACAGGGACAGGGGGATCCCCCTTGTTACTTTAAGGGACACAGGGCAGAATTCCTCTCTTTCTAAATCAAGCACCTGCTTGTGAGTCCTCCTGTCCATGGCTGTGTTGCCTAGATTTGCACTAACTCTAAAGGAAGCCTGGAGTCTCTTTGCAGTGAGAATAGCTCGCGTGTCTGTGTTGTAGACACCTGAAGCTTAGTAAGACAAATCCCACTCTCTATTTCCAGCACTGATGGTCTTGGAGAAAAGTCAGAAGCCTAAGTTCACTTAAAAGCACAGGAGCCAGATAAGGGCAATTCTAAAGTAATTCCTGACATTTAATGTCACGGGTTTTTTTTGAGACCTAGAGATAGATTATGACTATGGCTATTGGCTCTATTGAACCACTGTTGCTATTAGAATAGAAGGCATTTGAACAGAAAGCAAATGTCAAGGACTGTCAGCGTGGGGCTGGAGGGCAGTATAGAGGAATGGCCTAGCGAGTATAGTCACTGGCTAATTGATCCAAAAAACAACACTAAAAGCTTCACGTCCAAAGAGTTTGTTAATATTTCTTTTCATGACTTGAGAAGAATTCTCGGGTTAGCATTCAAATTAGGAAAAAACAACACAGCTATTCAGCCTTTGCAAAGCCACAGATCTATCTGGTGCCTCTTTTTAATTCCTTTGATGTGACTGCACCAATCCTTCTATTACTTATTTAAAAGAACTACATGAACCATACAGACCTTTGCTAAGCTTAATCACATTTTTTCTCAGATGAGATTTTTCTGATTCTTGGAACGTCCCGAGGAACCTCTCTTAAAATCGAGTCTTCCTGAAAGCTCTCAAGTTAGGTACCCCAAATCACTTGTCTCCTTTGAAAATCAGAGTTTGCAAGCACTACTCTAAAGAAAAGCCAAACAAACAAACCAAACAAGCAACATCTCCTCAGTTTCATACTATTTTTAGTCACTTCCTTAACGTTGGGAATCACAGGTTTCCAGTATTACATGCTATCCTGTAACAGATATAGGCAAAGGAGAACATATGAAGGAAAATGGCAACCAGAAGAAAGACAACTTTTTCTTGCTGCTGATGCAAATCAAATTGTCTTCTAAGAGATAATTCCATGCCGATAACATCTTTGGGAGTTTGATTCACCTTTAAGGTAGTACTGGACCTGGAACTACAAGCCAGAGATCACCTAATAAATGTGGTCTGTTTGAATGCTGCTTGAAAAGTTTCTAGCTGTTAAAAACAATTGATTTTTTCAGACAGAAGAGTACACATGCTTAGGTTTGACTAATTGAACTTTGCTTCTGAGTCTAAGAAAAAAATGTTGAAATATTTCACTGCGGTTTTGGATTTCCCCTGTGGGGACAGAAAGCTTCACGTTTAATTCATGGAGCCTCAGAATTCATTATAGCAGAATAATATGCAGAAGTGGATTATCTTTTTATGTCAGTGAGTAAATGACAGCGCCATCTTTCAAAATCTATTAACCTGCTTGCTTTGAAAGAAAGGAGCAGGCTCAGTCCTAGCTGGAGCAGGCCTGCTTGGCGGGCTGCAGAGCTCTGGACCCGGTTTCTTCCTCTTCATCCTTACCCCTCTCCCCGCAGAGTTTCAGAGTTCCCTGCTGTGACGGCAGGAGGCGAGTCCTGCCTTTGTCCAGACACTGGCTTTGGGGAAACTGAAAACCTGGGTTCTGACAGTAGTGATCAAAGGAGCAATATTGTTGAATACAGCCGTGACAGAGGTTTGCTCAGCATATATGGGATTGAAAGGATTATTCTCTACACGTTCACCTGTCTCTCTTGCACTATTAACATTCCCCAGGTGACAAGGACATAAAACGGCTCTACAAACCTCTGTTCTCCTGTTGAGGTGCCATTTCAGGCCCTGACTCTTAGCTAAGGACGTTCCAAAGGCAGTAGAGGATATTTGAAGTGGGAAACACCGCTCCTGCTCCAGGGCTTCATTTAAAATAACTATCTTTCCATTTATCAAAGTTGGGAGAGCTTTCCCTTCAGGAATTGCTTACTCAGAAATGGAGGAAAGAATGAAAATAGGATCGCTGTCCTCTTTCTTCTTAATGCCTGAACATGTACAAGTTGTCTCACATAGATAAACTAGTACCTTCCCAAGAAACAAACCAACATAAAAAAAATCCAGAAGCCGTAACAGAAAAACCAGCACAAAATCAGACAACGATTATAGAAGCAACACAGAATCTGTTTCTATGGAGATGGACATGAAAGAGAAAATATTTATCAACTCTGCAGTTCTCGGGCCGCAATGGGAAAACTGCAAGTTCATGATGAAACTAAACGAAAAATAGGACAAAGTAAGAGTGTCAGCCCTGCCGGGGGGCAAAGGCTGTCAGTGATGCAGTAACGTCAGGGCGTGTCAGCTGCGGAATGGGGGAGTCCCTGGAAAATCTCGGAAATTTTCCAGAAGTCCTGTAGTCCCACTAGACATGAATCAATTTTTTCAACTCTTAGCGTTTCAAGTTGGAAGCAAAACCAATGGCCCCCAGAATCCTCGGTTCAGATTCAACGTGCTTTTCTTCTGATTTTAGCAAATGCACCTGCTTACGCTTACAAAAAGTTTGTAGCCATGTTATTTTATAAATTGGACCTCACAGGTAAAACACGTTAAAGGAATTCAAAACAAAAAAAAAAAATCCCTCCAAACATTCCCTGCCCTTCCTCTGAAGTTTTCACTATCTCTTTTGTTGCTAAACCTGCAGTATGTCAAAACTGGGAAAAAAATATTAATGATCTCTTGCCAAAGAAAAGCTTTCAACTTTTGCTCCTGACTGAACTGCGTTCACTGAGCGGTTCCTCCGGACTGCCAAAGACCATCAAGCTACACTGGGCTGCAGTTGCACTTTTCCAGGCACAGTGCCACCAACAATTTCTTTGAGTTTGAATGCCTTTTATTAGCTATTGGGAACAAAATAGCCACGATGGAGACAGACTGGGGAAAAGAACGAACCAGAGACTCTTAGTGAGAATTTTCAGAGAACTTACGGCAGATCTATTAGGATGGTTAGGAATAGACAGAGCAGCTCGCAGCTAAACATAAGCATAAGTAGAACAGATTGAACAATAGTTTATCAAACAGGAAAACAAACAACAGAAATTAAAATAGAGTTTAAAAAAAATCGGTTCTTGTTATGCTATTGAACAACCACAGTAATGAAATGTATATTCCACATCTATCGGCTATGCCAACTATTTTTAAATGGCACCTTAAAGAAGAATGGAAGCAGCCGCTGAGAACGTGAGCTTCTGTGGAGGTACGACATCAGCGGGATACAAACCAACACAAACAGGTGGATCATAAAACTCAGAAGAACACAGGCTGCAAAGCTGAGGCAGCAGCATGGAGGTTGGAAACTGAGTGCCAAAAAGTTTCTAGGGCACAAGTGAACGTACTGGATTCCAAAGGCCTCCGGAGAATTATGTAAGAGGAAGAAAAAAGATCGCCACCGACGGTTGTATCATGAAACAAACATCAGTCACACCACCGCAACAATTTAAATCCCAGAGAGCATAGCAAAGAAATTCATTAAAAGTACTGAAGCTAAAGGTTCTTTCTGGTAAGGACCGCATGAACTGAGTAACGCTACACCCAGGATAATTCTTTCCTACGACTATTTTGTAATTAGATGTGCACTTCACTTAGACCAAAACATCACTCCGAAGGTTTTTTGAGGGACTTTATAACCAGAAATGGATAAAATGATTGAGCCAGTACTTCATCTGCTTTGCGGATTACTTACTTGTATTGACAGAAAAAAAAGGCATGGGGACATGAAATAAAGAGACTAATTCTGAGAAGTCAGGAAATTTGCCATCTGATAGCCCTCACTAAACATTGAAGGCTGTATATTTGGATAGATTCAAGCAATTTAATGCATTATGGAGGAGTCAATATGAAATACGTACAATCGGTAAGGTATTACCTCACCAGGCAAAACAAAAGTGCTCTCGTACTTGCTACCAAAGGATGACATTGGCAGCCGTTTCTTGATAAGGATGACAGCTGCATCACCACACTGTGGATTTCCTGAGACAAATCGGTTGGGATGGTAGAACGCCCCAGGGATCAAACGTACAGGATTTGAAAAGCAGGACAGGCAACAAGACTCATTAACAGGACTCGAACACTTTATAGATTAATGTTGAAACGGAGAATATTTTGGATGTAAAGACAGTACAGCAAGAAGTGTAGCAAGGCATGAACTCCATCTCCTCTCTCTTATCAGTGTAGGCAGGAAAGCTGGAAGGACAAGGTGATCTGGCTCATTGCTGCACCATCCGTGATTTACTTGCTAACTTACCCACAGCTTGCTTTCAACAGCTGAAACCAACAGAGAAAAGACGCCACATGTAAAAGGTATTATTACATCGTATCAAAGCCTTCATTAAAAAATATTCAACGTGGTTTTTTTTTCCAAGTTAGACTAGTGTGTATAAACCCCCAGGATGAGAAGAAGATGGAAACGCAGGAGATGCAGTTCACCTAAACGATAAAGCAAATAGCAGGGGTAGCCCGTTCTGAAATTCAGTGATATTCCGCAGCGTGCCTGAGCAGACAGCACGTTGCTGCCGAGATGGGGACTGGGACATTGTTTCTAGAAATAAGGCAACCAGGAGCTTTCACGTTAATCCTACTAATACCCGCAGAAAAAGCTCCCCGCAACTAAAGTATCTTACCATCACCTGCATGTGCAATAAGCTCCACCAGCACAGCGGCGAAGGAGAGTCTTCAGAAACTACTGTGAATAATTAGAAGGCATATTTAGGAAGTACCCTATTACACACCCCCGGAACACTGTTACCTGATGGTCTTGGAATAGCAGAGCTAAAACTGAGACACTATGAGATGCGTATAGATGGTTTCTCACGCAGCAATCACAGAGAGAAAGCTATGAAAAATGCATTTTTCTTCCTAAGGCAAAGCATCATTTAAAGCAACTATATAGGAGATTGAAGGCAGGAACTTAAAAGAACAAGTTCTGACCAGAGGGCCACGATTGCTACTACCGTCCTAAAAGGACACTTGGAAGATCTGCATAATCTGCATAAACAGGCATCATATATAACCAATATGCTATTAAACACATACTCTTCAGAAAAGTTATTCTTCAAAGTATACATTAGAGCCGTTTTGACTTCTCATATGCAGACAACCATAAGAGAGGTGAGAGACCTGGTAAACAGCTATGTCATACATAGGAAAATCCAGAGCCAGACACAGGAAACGTGCCACGTTCCCAGTAGAGCTCAGTATACATTAGGAACGCACAGAAATTCTCTCATTATCCTAAACCATTATCTAGGGTTTTGGAAGTGACACGTATTGTCAGATGCTGCTGCAGCGATTACTGTAAGCAAAGCAACGTAGCATTTCAATGCGTAGTCATTCTGGCTGATTTAAAAATGTTTATTTTAAAGAGAAAACGCTGTAAAGCTGCGGAGGAGTGGCTCATCGCCCCAGATGAACGGCTTAGCATCAGAACTGAGGATGTGCCCAGAAGATATGCCCTGTCCTGGAGTGCTGGTAGCGACCCCTTAGCGGGTCCCTGCCTGTTCAGCTGCAGGGATCACATCCTTTCCACGTTTATGTTTGCCCATCAGGTGGGCCTTCTTGCTCATTTTATATCTATGGGTCCATCTCTGTTCAAATAAAAGGCATACATCTGTTTGAGGTGTTTGACTTGTACACGGGAGCCAAACATCAGTGATAAGAATAGCAAACATAACGCACCTGGGCAGGAAAAGACTGGTACCTGACCGCGTGTCCAGAAATACAGACAATTATTTTGAAATATAGTGATAATTACAGTAATTTAAAAAAGAGAGCTACTGTCCAACGGGAAAAAATAACAGCTAAGCCACACATCTGTAGGCGCAGGACTGGAAATAGGAGGTGGCGACACCTTTTTCAGCATTATCTCACCGGCACCTGCAGACAGACGCAGAGAAGTAGGGCTTTTGGTTCCCTCCACTTTGGCAGAAGGCTATTTTTCATTTTGAGGAAGAAAAAAAAACGCTAGCTGGCTGCCCTCCTTCGTGTTATCATTAGATAGGTAAAAAGCCAAAAAAAAGCAAAGAACAAAACCATCTCAAAACAGAACTGCGGTTACTGGCAGCGGGTGTGATCCTGGCACGTAAAGGGCTCCAGGTTTGGTGTGTGTGTCACGGTCCCTTCACGCAAACAAAATTTTTGATCTTCAAAACAAAGAAAGAGCAGTAAATAAAATCAGGGGCCACAGAATTAGAGGGTTACTAATTGTCTTTGTTTTTTGAGAGAGCACTTCGAAAAGGACTTACTCTCCAGAAGTGCTCTGGCAGTTGTTCTTATGAACATACATCAAATCTGTTACTCGAGTCTCGTGCAATTTTGATCCACATCCGTGTAACTTTCAGAAGGAACATGAATTGCAGTGAAACATGAATAGCTTTCCATTCAACTTTTGAATGCTTTCCAATCTCCTTCAAGTGCAAACCACCTGAACACAGAGGTCAATGAGTGTTTTTTCTTCTGATAAAGGAGGTGTTATTGTGAAATTCATGGCTCAGAAATTCCTTAAGAGCTATGGCTCTACCATGGCATCTCTTCGTCCTTACTAATTACGTCGCATCCAGCTTAAGAGAGCACACAGCGCAAAATGAAGCCTGGCCATATGCAAACACAGTCGGTTAAATAGGTGTCGCTGGAAGTATTTCTCCACTGGGAGTCTGAGAACCAAGTAATTCCCTTTGTATCTACTCTGTCACTTTGCACACCATTGTATGATGGAATATTTAATAATGATGCATCCTTTTTTTCCAGGTCTGTTACTCTCGGAATTACTGCCCTTTGGCCCCCCACGTCTGAAATAACACTAATTACCATTGGTACTTTTAGACATACATGTGCATGAAAATGCATTCATCTTAAAATGCAACCGATCCGTCCCTTTCTGTAGTACCAGGACAACTTTGTTGAAAGTGTACTCAATGCAATATGGAAGAATTGAGTAACAGGAAGCTCAGTATAATATTTAATATCGTTAAACAAACATCAGCATTGGAGTTCAGATCTCTCAGCAGTTATATGAAATGTTGGCATGAAGTACAGGACAGACAACAGAAGATATCTAGAAATAAACATGGACCCTGTATTACAAACTTACATATTAACTCCAGGGGACCAGTAGCGTTCTTGCTAACACTGCACAACGCTGCAGGGGAAAATTCCAGATAGCTTTCAAGATGCAGCTTTCTATATGGAGAACTTTTCTTGTGCTAAATTTCAGTGTAACAGAACATACTTTCCCCTCCCAGTCCTTAGCTGAGAGCATTTGAAGACCTCTGCTAAGGCATGATTTACCACTGCCACATTTTTTCACCACTTTGCCTTGGGCAATGTCTGGTTCCATTTTGCAGTCACTTTGTGGTTATCATCGAGACACCCGAATGTGTGTTTATATCTCACCGAGCGCTCTGTTAAGATTTGCAGAGGCACGGGTTCAAGACACAAGAAAATCAAGCTGACGTTGGTAAGAAAGTTATATTCCATTTTTACAGGAGCTTTCATTGGGTCAGAAGGTGCTTGTCAGATTGCCGAGTCAGCTCCTTGCATCCCTTTTATCTGAGATCTTAGAAAAAGTGTTGTTAAGCCCCTGTATCCACCATTCCACATATCACCCTTTATATCAATGCAAAATGCGTGCAGAAGTTGGCAAACTCAGAACGCTGATGTATCCCAATGTCGGTCATTTAAGGGGCTGTGCGAAAAAATGCTAGGCAATCTTCAGCCGTTCTGAAGGTTACAGGTTAATAAAGAGATCCGCGTTTTAGCGGCGGGCTCTTCTGTGACAGAGGGAGACGGTCAGTAAAGCCAATTACAGACTCAAGTGTTTAACCAGCTCTTCCCTGGGATTTTGTTAGGCTAAAGCAGCACAGGTCTGAAAGGTCCAGATTGCGTCATCGTAATTCCCATCATTCTCCAGAAAGTTGGGATTTTGCTACACGCACCTGAAAATAATCCTGATTTCTAACATTATGACAAAACCGGGGTGTTTTTCTGCAAGTTTAGCTTTCCCCACCACGCTTCATGTAAGAGTTATCCAGATAACCTTGAACTGCCAAAAAGAGCCTTGTTCCTTTAGATCACTAACAAGGCGGCTGTGTTTCACCTACAAAGGTAAGAGGAGCAGACTTGGGAGAATGCAAAACTTCTTTGCAAAAGCAGCAGCTAAGTACAAATTTCATTGTACCAAACTATTCTGTAAACCCGTCTAAGTTTTATGTGGGTATTCATGGAGAACAGGACGGTCTTTCTGAAAGACAAAACGCATTGCCCTGACGTTTTACTAAATAAAAATTGCCTGTAAATATTTTATGCTTAGACACCCCATTGAATTTATTTAAGACATGTTTAAAAACTCAAGTTCAGAAACAAAGTGAAGTCTTTTTTGTCTGTCTGTTTTGTCACTTTTCCAGAAAACTGAAAAATTAATTATTCGAACTGCTCCCAGTAGGAATAATACAAAGTTGTGGTAAACCCGCCCGCCTGAGAAACAGAGTAGAAAAGGGAAGCTTAAGGACTACGGAAGCGTTAGAAGACCTCTCTCTAACTTAGACCAGGTGGGTACCTGCTGCTGGAAGCAACGTGTTGCAGGGCAGAGCACCACCTCCAGCAACGCACTGAGAATAGTTGTGTGGGTTGGCATCCAGCCGCCAGAGAGAGAAATTCTTTAAAAGTAAATTATAATATTCCCCGCTGTGGAACTCCATGACTTTGCGCTCAGTAAGCATCCAAACTTATACTTGTTATTTTTTTTTAAGCCTCTCACCGAGTGTTCTGGAAAATAATCTCAATTCTATTCCGTGTCCCGGGGCTCTGTGCAAACTTTGCAATTCTTCCTGTGTCTGATCACCTAAGTTATGGGCTAATCGATAAAAGAACTGGCAGAGAACAGTGCTTAATTAAGAGATTATTCTCAGGAGGATGTCAGCGTAAATGAGGAATTGCAAAAATTATGAAATGACAGCTCTTGCAAATGCTTACACAGTTTTCTGCATCCTAGTGAATAGCCGTACCCACAGAAAACCAGAACGGGACCTAACAAATGAAGTGCTCAAATCAGCCTGCGGCCGCTTGAGCAGCCTTGCTCTTGGATGTTACCCTAGGCGTGCATCCCCAAATTTGGAGTGAGATGCAGTCTCACACAGCGTAACAGTATCACTTCCAATTTGCTGACACAGACCCACCGTCTGCCTGAAATCGTTCCGCTCCCGAGCTACAGGTGCTGGGAGATTCAGATTCCTCGGTACCCGTTCCACACTCCTACCTTCTGCTTCCGTAAGAATTCAGAAGCCAATTGAAAGTGGAGATGCTGTTTACCTGTATCTTTGTGTTCATGGCTGTATTTTGCCCATCTCTATTTTTTTATACCAAAGTCTAGAGGAGCCATCTCAACTTTGTAAAGTGATTTAAAATTAAAATTCTGTCATTACAAGCATGTGTGTGGACTGAGTCCTATCTGGGTGAATTCTCACTGTACAATATCAACCTGCTTTGCTTCTGGACAAATATTTGCCAAAAAAAAGAAAAAAAGAAAAAAAAAAAGAAGCGCGGCTATAGGATTAGACTTGATGACTTTTTTCTCTGATGCCTTGAACTCCTTGTTTGTCATTTGATAAGGAAATTTACGCAAAACTTTATCTATTTGGGTGCTGGAAGGTTCGACTTTTTCAGGACAAAAAGGCCCCGAGTAACACATAATAAACAAATAATATCAAATTCATTTTTGGCAAGGACAGTCCAAGTTTTGTAATCTTCTTCAGACCAAATGGAAATCTACAAATGCCATCTCTGTTGTTAATATTTTACAGACACGAGTAGTAAAAAGTATATAAGCAAATGCTTTCCCTTCAATCTTCCTAGCATTTCTGAATCATTTAGCCCACATCATAATTGGCAACCATGAAGTGGGTAACGTTAATTTCATTTATTTTCCTCTTTAGTTCTGCTACATCCAGGAATCTGCAAAGAGTCGCTCGAGACTCAGGTAAGAAAGCGCTAATTGGTTGTCTTTGCAGTCTTTGTTATATCAATTTAATGACTTTAATGCAATTCCATGAACAATTCTTGCAAGCCTGATCCAGAGGGAACAGAAAAATTGGGTTGACTTGAAAAGAAACTAGATGAAATGGCAAGGAGATGGGCGGAACGCTCCAGGCAACTTAACTGGGCGACGTGCCTTCGCAACATCAGCGCAGTGCACTAACGGGTGTTGATTATGCAGAACCTGCTCCTTTCCAGCACGGAGGAAGCGGCTGCACTGCGCTTTTGGACAGGCTGCCGTTGGGATGGTAGTTCAGAAGCGACCTCCTCACCAGTTAAAGGCAGCGGTTTTCACGCCAGTAGGTCAAAAATCCAAAAATCGACATCTCAGCCTGGGCTATAAGAATGCTAGCTGATAACTCCTCATTGTGTCATTTCTCCCTGTATCACAAAACTTTAAGACCTTAGTCAAACAAATATTTCTGCAGGCAGTCCTAGAAGTTTTTCTACTGATATTTTTTTATTTGAAACATGAAAATACCCATATTTAACAAAACTGAGTTTTCAGGAGCTGACTGGAAATGCCAGTGAACAGCGGCAGAAAGAAATCCTTAAATTGCACTTTTCTGCACCGGAACCCTTATTATCAAAGCAGGAATATTCCATTAGCTAAAGGAATTACTCTTCAAGTTTTCTAAATGCTGCTGAATGCTATTTCTAGAACAAAAGGACTGCCTGGTTCTAGCTCATTCATTAGCGGTATCTGCTGGGAGAATCGTGGGAGTCCTCTCGCCAATTGCGAGGTGTAGCTACAACCTGTATGCACAACCAAGTGAGGGCATTTATCTGCTCTCCTCCTCATGAAGCGCACAGATGATATGCAGTGGGTGGAACGAGAATATCCATCTGCCAAGCTAATAATTTTTTGTTCAAAGAGAGAAAGTTCTACTAATGCTTGCTCTAAACAAAACTGCAGCTGAATTCCTTTGTTTGTAACGTGGGCATGTTTGCTAACCCTTAATAGTAAGCTACAGAAGTAATTTTGACTATTTGAATTAAATACGAGCTTACAGAGGTAAATATTATATTAGAATCCTGAAAATCGCATGCTTGCGTCCCTTCAGAGAGATGAGCGCGCGCAAGAGTTATGTATCTGCCGACAAATGACAAGAATGGTCATCTGGGACAAAGCGTTCGAGGTGGCCTGAAGGAAGCTTTAGACTGAAGTTCCCAGAAAAGCAGTAGAGATTACCCAGGGGGGTGTACCCAAAAGTGGGATGTTACAACTGCTCGGCCTTAGCTTGGGCTGTTTCAAAGCGATGATATTACTCCCCTAAGCATAAGAGCTACGTGAAGGACAAACACTTACGGAAATCTGGCCCGTCGTGCCCAGAATGTATTCTTTAAGGGGTCTAGCACAGCCATCGTGACAGCGAGCATCATTGTTCTCTTTGTTTTTCTTCCCAGAACACAAGAGTGAGATTGCCCATCGCTACAATGATTTGAAGGAAGAGACATTTAAGGCAGTGTAAGTGGATATTCAGCTTACGTTTTCTCCTTGTTTTCCATCTCTGTTGATACCGGATAACAAAGGGAAACCAAAACACAGCGTATGAGCTAGTGAAGAGTGTGTATGTCTCACTGAAATTAGCCTTCTTGCTGTTAGCGTACAAAGCCTACAAATATTTTAAGACCTGCAAAAGTCACGATGACTTTCTTGCACTCTGGGAGAACAACTGCCTGCAAACCTTAGGAGAAAACCTGTGTTCCGTATGTGAAAAGGGAATAGGCACGAGTAAGACAGATTTGATAAGGTTAGGACAGAGGGGAGTTGTGCTGGATTGAGACATTATGAAAAAAAACCAAAACCAAACCACCAACCTCAAAAAACCAACCCGCGACAGGTTTTCTGAGACAATTCAATGGTTTTCTTTGGAAACTGGTTTTGGGAATGGCAGAGGGCCCTGACAGGAACGTAACTACTTCTGAAAGAAGGCAGCCTGAAGATCGTCATTTGTAACGATGGCAAAAACCTGCTTAGTTCGTGGCGTTTGCAAATATGCTGGCAGGAGTGGCAGAAAACTCAAATCCCAGTCTTTTCTGTTTTGTTTCTAATCCATTATTCAAGACTGTTGTTCTTGGGAATTAAGGTTACAAACATTTTTCAGAAAGGAGGTGAGAAGAGGAATGATATGGGAGCCGGTACCGTGCTCTTGGCGCTACTCCGGTTAAACAATTGTGCGTGTCATTTGAACAAACAATTTTGAATCCAGAAGCACCTTTGAAAATATTGAGCGTTACGTTTCTTATCTCCACATTCCAAACTGTGCTTTGTTTTTCAGCACCATGATCACATTTGCCCAGTATCTCCAGAGATGCTCTTACGACGGACTGTCTAAGCTGGTGAAGGATGTTGTTGATCTGGCACAGAAGTGCGTGGCCAATGAGGATGCTCCCGAGTGCTCAAAATCACTGGTAGGCAGCGAATCCTTCGGGACTGTGTTTCTCCTCATTCTGTGCAGCTACCAGAATCACCCTCGTTCAGCACTGATACCCGATCCTTTCAGGTGTTGCTCTTCTCATCGGCCAACGCGCAGATTTTAGTGCTGAAACAAAGAACTTGTTTTTGTCAGGTTCTGAAAGTCTGCTTTTCAGAAGCGCCTAAATGATCCCCGGAGCCATATATCAGAGCCCCAACACCACGCTTTGGCACGTTAAACTTAGCATTGCCTGGAAATAAACGTTAGCATTTAGTACAAATACCCCAGCTGTAAAATAGAGGTCTAATTCTGAGTATTAAAGACCAAAGCGTGTGGGTTTTCACACTCACACTGGGGTGAACTGAAAAACTATGTGTGCTAATTTAAGGTAATTTAAGAAGTTTTTTTAAAACTCCTCTAAGATCAGGTATCAAAAGAAGTTTTCAGGTACATAAGATCCCTGGGATGTCCAGCAGGTTCAGCCCGGCCCTTCAGAAAGTTAGGTGCTTGTGTTCTCGTGAGCTCTAACATTCAGCCCAAATGACAGGACCACAGTAGTCCTCCCTAAAGGTTTCCCAAGCTGATCGTTGAGTAGAATATCAAATCCTGCTTCAATTCATCTGAACATTCAGTTTAGCCAGATTATAAATAAAAGATCACCACGTTGCACAGAGTGTTTTAAATTATAATTAAAATAGTTTTTTTTTCTTATCCAGTAAAAATGTATTTACTTTTCAATCTGGGGTTTCTTTCGCAGATAAATAGAATGTACATTACACTTTCTGTAAACAACAATTCTGACCTTCAGCATTTCCCTTATAGCCCTCCATTTTCCTGGATGAAATCTGCCAAGTCGAAAAGCTCCGCGACTCATACGGAGACATGGCTGACTGCTGTAGTAAAGCTGATCCCGAAAGAAACGAGTGTTTCCTCTCATTTAAAGTTCCCCAACCAGACTTCATTCAGCCATACCAAAGACCAGCTTCTGATGTGATATGCAAGGAGTACCAGGACAACCGGGTGCCATTCTTGGGACAGTAAGAAAAATGGCCATTTTTTACTGTTTAAGTATTTAGTGGTGCAGAAGAGGGATCCCCAGGCTATACAGAGTTTGTGGACATGCAGGACATTTGAAAAAGTTCCAAGTATTCAACCTCATATCTGCGTATATAAAACAGTTGCTCTGACCACGTTTTTTCAATCCTTTTTTGGGCAGCTTTTTGCATTCAAAAGTGGACTTTAAGGGATCACCTTTTATAAATCTTGGGAGACTTTTTTTTTTTTTTTTGGCCCCAAAAGCCCTGCAAAACCACAGTTTTTCCAATATCGACTTCATAATTTACTCGCTTTGGCTTCCCACTACCTCGTCTGTAATTGGAAAGGATGGAGAAAGGTAACAGTAAAAAGAATAGAAATTTGCAATAAAATCTCGGTGAAATGGCCACCGGTTACTTTTTTTCACACTCAAAACCAGAATTTTCACGTATTTGATAACACATTCTAAAAAAGCATATGAAGATCAAACTAAGCGGATGACAATATGAGGCGTTTATCCTTCCATTATTGAGTCCTGCTTTGGAAACAGTGGGGTTTAACAGAGCATTTACCAGTGGTAGGCATTATGTTAGGGAAGTAGATTATATTTCTAAACCAGAAATAAAAGTTAAAGAAGAGATTTAAGGCTATTTGCTGTTGTCGTTGGAATATGTAACGTTTCTTTTCCTTTCCCTTCTAGTTTCGTCTATTCTATTGCAAGAAGAAACCCCTTCTTGTACGCCCCAACGATCCTCGGTCTGGCTGGTGATTACGAACATGCACTTCAAAGCTGTTGCGCAGAGGCTGATGTCGGCGCTTGCTTGGATGAAAAGGTATATCAAGTTTTTCACTGTTTGATTTTTTTTAAGCGACAAAACGGAAGACTCAAAGTGTGGATAGTTAAGCTTGTCTTTTTGTCCCTTTGCTAATACATTATCATTAGCGTGCCCACCTTATCCAAATAAGGTGTAGCACTTGGGATTTTCCATCTGTGGTAAACTATAGCGAGAAGGCACGCTACCGAAGAGGCGCTAAGGAAAGACAGATCTCACCTGGCAGCCTAACGTGCCACCTCCATATCCAGCCTGTAGGCGTATGAGAGATCTCTCCTATTCTTCCCCTATTCGTTGCCCTGGCAAGTGGAGGAGAAAGAACGAGGAACGCGTAGAATCTTTCTATTCGTGCAAATCTTTGTATGAAGAACTTGCAGAGAAGGGTCAAGATTAATCACGTGTTAGCCCTATGAATCGATAGCAGATGACTTCCACGTAGCTTTGTCTTTTAGAGAACTGAAGCCAAGATTTCATGTTAACCTTGAGAACAGCATGAGCCAAACTTTCCCTTTGTCTCAGACGCAGTCCCAGTGACTTCTGTGTAATCACTGTGGTGCTTCGTAAGACAACTTAGGCTCCTTTAAGCCACAAGGTTTCAATGAATTTGAAGTATTTGGTGAACAGCAGCATGTCTGCAGAAGAACTGCACCCTGCGATAAAGTAGAGTGTACAGACTAGAAGCTAAATGCTGGATTGCGACGTGCTTAGGACTGCCTAAGGAATTCTCAGTCTGCTTGGCTTTTCATCAGAGCTAACTGGACCAGAACCTGCTGCGGTTCTGAAGTGGGATTTTCAGATGTGCTTTGTTTCTCAGTCCATTAGGTGTAATCAGTTTAATGTGACCATGTGCATCCTGTTCCTATAGGAAACTGCCATCAGAGAAAAAGCCAAGAAAGTAAGTGTGAAGCAGCAGTATTCTTGTGGAATCCTCAAGAAGTTTGGCGAGAGAACTTTCAAAGCCAGGTAAGTTCCAATCAGCTTTTTATAAGTAGGCTTGTTAACCTAAACCTGAAACTACTCTAGAGGAAAATATCAGCGTATGTAATTGATCTCTATACGCTGAGTTTGAAAACGGCAGTCACGGTACTTCGTAGCATACTTTTGCCTGAGGACCGTTGTCCAACAGAAGAGAGGTCAGGGTCAGTCTTTCAACGCTAGGCTGACAGCGAGTGCTTAGCCTGTATATTTAAATGTAGAATTCAATCCTGGTCAGGTTTCTGGATAAAGGCTAGACGCAAAGGGGAACCTGTGTATTCCAGGCTGATGGGGAGTACCTGTAAGAAGATCAGCTGTGAGAGTCAGAGAGAAATGAAACCGTCTCCAGAACCAGTCCAGGAGACGCAGAGTTAACTGGTGGAGCATCACCAGAGATTCCAGTGTCTTTAATCTACATTTTTGCCAAAGCTGTGCCCCGTTCTGATGCCTGAAACTTTTAGTGATAGGCACAGCGGCCATCAGCAAACTGAGTTGCTAGTTTGGACCTTAAAGCAATCAGAGAGTCAAATTTGCAGAATCACAGTTCCTCTCAAAGGTGCTTCTTTAACATTAAAAAAGACTTTTGCAATTAATAAGCGGATCGGCTGCCCAAACACAGAGAACTGCTTTTATTCTGTAGCTAGTCTAATGCACTAACATTGACTAGGATTACCTTAGCAGATACAGTCAGCTTTGATTTAAAGGTTTAATTAGAACTACATACGCCTGCGCTAAGTAATCTAGAGATGCTTTACAGTCACTCGAGAGCCATGGGGAATGGTAGGGTGTGCTTCTTACGTAGACCGCTCAGAACAGAAAAATCACAGGCTTGTTGCTTTCTGTGCCTTTTAAAGGAGCACTGGGTTTCTGGTGTGGCTGTCGATGCCATTTTTTCCCAGCTGCCAATAATTAGATGAGAAGAATGAATCAATTTACTTGAAACCATGCTGATCTACAGTGTCATACGTCTTAGTGACTTGCAAGGTTTCTGTTCAATACAAAGCTTTAAAACAAGTGTATTTTTTCTTCTTTTCTACCTAGTAAACTTGCTCGCCTGAGCCAGAAATACCCCAAGGCTCCATTCTCAGAAATTCTTAAAATTCTAGGTGACATTAAAGGCATCTACAAAGAGTGCTGTGAAGGCGACATGGTAGAGTGCATGGATGACAGGGTAAGCTAAGTGTTTTTTCAAAAACGTTTACACGCTTGAAAACTGTTTAGGAAGACAATAATTTGTGCAGCTAGTCATCCACAGTCCCGAGAACTTGTACTCGACGCTGCTGGAAGGTTCCTGGGCCTCAGAAGAGCTCATGGCAAGCCCAGCTGACTGTTACGGGAACTAGGTTTTGGGCCACTTTCGCATTTAGCCCTTTATGATCGCAAGGACACGGAGCTGTTACTTATAGCATAGCATGTGTGTATGGTTGAAAGGAATACAGGTATCAGGGAGATTGTTCGATGGTATGTACTCACTGCTAATCCATCGTAAACAAAGCAGAAGAAAGCAGAGGCAAAAAGGCCGCATTTTTTTTGCTGTCCTGTTGTGCGTACCGCCATTAAGCCAGCTTTCCTGTAGTGCCAACTAACTCCAGAAAACAGCTTTCATGGCAGGATTAGCAAAACTGTGCAATAGTGACCCGATTTAAATATTGCCTGGCTGGAACTTAGACACGCTTGTTAAACAGCTGGTGTCCAGTGCTGGCTTTTTGAAGCTCTGGGGTTTTTCGCGTCTCTATCGTGAAAAGGCTCTCAAAGCTGGGCACCTGACAGGACTGACAAGATCAATCAGGCATCCTCGTCACAGACCACTCAATGACTTGCTCTGGTTTTCCAGAGTTTGTCTTCTCAAAGTTTCTAAGATCAGGGAGGGAACCGCGTTCTCCCACGCGCCTGTGAACATGGTGCTCAACACGCACGCGATGTCCCCGTCCCTCTGACTATTTCTCTTTGTGTGGAGACAGCATTTCTTTAGGAAAGTGCTAAGTAAATACGCGGCCTGAACAAAAAGGGAAGAGTCTGAAAAAGAGAGAGGACACGAATTAATCTATCTTCAAATCATTATTTCATAGCTCGCCTGATAATATGTTTTAATTTTACAGGCAGAGCTTGCCACCTATGTGTGCTCTAAACAAGATGTTTTCTCAAGTAAAATCAAACACTGCTGTGAGAAGCCAGTTGTGGAACGAAGCCAGTGCATTATCGAAGCAGAGTTCGATGACAAACCTGAAGATCTTCCTTCACTAGTTGAAAAATACGTACAAGATAAGGAAGTGTGTAAAAGCTACGAGGCAGGCCATGACGAATTCTTGTCAGAGTAAGTAGCGCCAACGGTATGCCTGCTTGTATTTGAACGTTCCTGCAAATCATCCTCTGTCTTTTCTGGACTACGGCCTTTTGCATCTCTGCAAAAACTGTCCTCTTGGGTGTTTCAAGCACTTACAGAGAAAAGAGATGACCACATGGAAGTCCGATGTATCTAATGTAGCTTTAGCCCTACTCGAACCCCTGGTTTCTCATTCACGTTTCTGTTCAGCATTGCCCTGCTTCTCAAAGCTGAATTTGTCAGTGCCTTTCTTTTATTTGGGGGCTTTGTGCATGCCCACGTACATTATCTCCTTAAGAAATCTTCTATCCTGGGGAACTATTTTGTTCCTAGCACATTTGCCCTGTTGGAAGATAACAGAACGACCAAAAAATTCTTCTAAAACAAGTAAACGGCATTCCAAGCTCATCGTCCACCTTACCTGATCTCATCTGAGGAACCGTCAATGTCAAATCCTCTGTTGTGCGTGAAGAAAGCAGCACGTTATTTGTGAGCTCTAACTCTGTCGGCTTGCGTGCCTTTCAGGTTTCTTTATGAATACTCACGAAGACACCCCGAGTTCTCCACGCAGCTGATTCTGAGAATTACTAAGGGATATGAAACACTCCTGGACAAGTGCTGCAAAACAGACAACCCTGCTGAGTGCTACGGAAACGCTGTAGGTGCAAAGCTTGGGTTGAGAAGGTCCCACACAAGAGCAGACAGAAAGCATTGTGAGAGACTAATCCCAGGGAAAGTTAGTGTTCTGATGGGAGATGAAGCAGTCCAGGGCCCATGACAAGGATATAGAGTTTTCTCCGATCGCAGAGTAACTTCATCTGTCGCTTTAGGAATTTTCAGACCAGTCTGACTCAGCTCCCTGTCTCCTGCCTCTGTCTCTCAGAAGTGAGTCTGCTTGTGCTGAAGATGATTAATAGCTGGTTAGCTGAATTATTCCGTGGGCTCCACTGCCTGTACGGAGTATGGCTCCTCGTGGATTGTGAAGGGAGCCCACATGGCCGGCTCACATAGAGCTGCCTAGGCTTACGTCTCCTGATCTTCAACTGAACCGCACGCAAGCTACCGCACAAGTTGAGTCACTGACAGCTTTGGCCAAGGGATAGGCAGGAGATGTTCCCCTCACGGTTGATAATCCTATACTTGAAAAATATTCACCCGATTAAAACAAACAAACGCACACCCCATTGTCTAGAAAGTAAGTCCTGGGAGTAATTAATTTAAATTAAATGTCAAAAATCTTGCTGCCGTTTTAACAGAATTTCTGTTAGAAGTTCAGACTCCCATGAGAATCAAATCCTCCCTACGCCATCCAGGCTATGCGGAAGTCAGCAGCCTTGCAAAATGGGTATCTTATAGCTAGTGAGATTTAGAAGAGGTCAAAAGGTATATTTGTATGACTGTTACCGGGATGTCCTGCTCTAACGTTACTAACAACTTTATACTTGCTTGCAGCATGAGGAACTGAACAAACACATCAAAGAAACTCAGGATGTTGTAAAGACTAACTGTGAGATTTTCACTACCCACGGCGAGGCAGACTTTCTTAAAGCGTAAGTACTTGCCGATAAATATTCTGGAGCGTAAGGTGTGATGCTGGGTGCTTTGGGCAAATTTATTTGGTCTTCGCTTCTAGTTTCACTTCAGTGGCGTAGCTCAGCAGAGCATTCTTCCAATGTGAGCAAACAGTCGTTTTGATATGACTTTTTCAGACTTCTGATCCGCTACACCAAGAAAATGCCTCAGGTATCAACCGATACCTTGCTTGAAATTGGCAAGAAAATGACAGCCGTTGGTGCTAAGTGCTGCCAGCTTCCTGAAGACAAGCGCCTACCTTGTTCTGAGGGATACGTGAGTGCATTTGTTTATTCTCTCCGCTCTTCTCGGACATTTCTTCTGTTCTCAAAAATGTTGAATTCTGGCGAGATGGTAAACTCACAGTGATTTTTCATAAACCCCAAACCAAGCATCTACGTAACAGAATTCAAAGTCTGTTCATTTTTAGTGGATGTGAGAACCTAAAGAGTTGTCTGACGGTAGCCTGCGAAAATTTTAGCTAAACTTGGCTCTCCCTCAGAAAGCTAAACTAAGTTGATTGGGTCTGCGGCAGCTTGCATTTGGAAAAGCTAAACAGCTCTCTTAAAAACAAACCCAAAAAAACTTACTGATTGTAGCCCAATGGACAGAGTGTTTGCAGATTAAGAAATACCAAACATCGCGGATACGTATTTATTTTAAATTTTAAGACCATGCCATTTCTGAGCAGGTGTTTAGATCTGACAGCTTCCACTTCCAGCTATGCTATTGTCACACAAACATCACATAGTTCTTCCGTTGTTGTAGAAGGTGTGACTCATGTTTGTCCTTCTTTCCTTCTCCTTTCAGCTGAGCATTGTGATTCAGGATATGTGCAGGAGACAGGAGACCACACCTATAAACGACAACGTTTCACACTGCTGCAGCGACTCCTACGCTTACAGGAGACCCTGTTTCACTGCCATGGGAGTAGATACCAAATACGTGCCCCCAGCATTTAACCCTGAGATGTTCAACTTTGATGAAAAACTGTGCACTGCTCCGCCTGCTGAACGGGAATTAGGGCAGATGAAGTAAGCTAAAAGAAGTACCTTGTAGAAAACATTCTGAAGCGTAACAGTTAAGGGGGGGGTGGGCAGAAGGAAGCTAAAATCCCCCTGGTTTGTCATCTGACTGGGATTTCACTAGCGACATAGAGAAAACCAGATGGGAGTGAGCTTGTCAGTGCATAACATCACGTAGTTTGGAAGAGGCAAAATAGGGTCTTTCCTTCAAACAACATCAGTGTGTTAGCTGACCAGTTTCATGTAGGCCCACCGCCAGTGCAAGTCCTACGATGTACTTAATTAAGACAACATACAGATCATTTAAATAAGCTTTTCCCACCTGCAGCCAGGATAACAAAAAGCAAACAGATGCTTGTGGTAGACTGGGAGCTTAGAGCCACAAATTCGCACAGACTCCTCTAGATACGGCAAAAAAACCCCCAAACTCATAAACAAGCTCTATCTGCATAGAATGGCATATTTTAAATTGGGAAATCAAACCACAACAGGTAGCGTTAACCATGTACTGTGGCTTTGTTTTCAGATTGCTCGTCAACCTCATTAAACGCAAGCCCCAGATGACAGAAGAACAAATCAAGACAATTGCTGATGGTTTCACTGCCATGGTAGACAAGTGCTGCAAGCAATCAGATATCGAGACATGCTTTGGGGAAGAGGTATTTCCTATCTCCTTTAAAAAAAAAAAATCAAAACAAAAAACATATACAGGAAACTGGAAACTCCCTGCGAAACCACGCACTGCGAAAGTGGTTCTGCAGAGTGCTCCGGTTACTTGTCTGTGTGCGCGTACAGTAGATTTGCCTGCAGAGTCTAACGTCTCTTGACTGTGCAGATTATAGTAATTGAACAATTTCACATGGAAAGGTGGTCTGGAGGTACCGTAGTCCAAAAGCACGGCTCAAAGCACGGCTAAATTCTAGGTTAGTGAGGTTCTTCAGGGCCTTGTCCAAAAAGAGTTGAATATCTACAAGCCATAGTTGAAAAATATGTACGCGTAGAATTTTAACTATAGCATATGTAAACTTCCTGATGTGCTACAGATTCTTACGGAACTCTGAAAGATTACCCAAAAAAAGTGCATCTGGATCAATTATCAGAGATGCCTAGCAAATACAGATCTACCGGCAGGGCGAGTCCAGCTGATTATGTCCTATGAACAGTCATTCCAGTTTTTTCAAACTTATCAACCACAAAGACATTCATTCATTCATTCAACGTTTACTTGTCTCTGAAATAACCACGGGAGAAGTTTATCTGTAGCCGTACTGCTGAGCAAGCGCACAGCATTTACAGGAGCATGAATGACGGTTTCCAACGGCAACCTCATCACTTGACGCATAGAACTAATATCTTACACTGCATATTGATTGAATCCTTTTTTTATTTGTAACCAAAGTATTGCATAGATAAGTACATTAGGAAGAGTTAGGAAAAAATTATTTTGCCTTTAACTCACTCTGAAAGTTTATTGTCTACCTTTGCAAAATTGAAAAATACCCAACGTACAGGAGCGCACAGATTCTAAGGTTAGAAAGTACCATTAGAATGATCCTTTGAACCATAATGTGGACACAGGTTTATAAAAATTCCTGCTCGAGCACTACATACTTTTCTCCCTTGGTTTCTCTCTCACAACTGTTTGTATTCCTTTTTCTAGGGTGCAAACCTAATAGTCCAGAGCAGAGCCACACTAGGAATTGAAGCGTAAAACGTGGTAGGTAATAGCAATAATGCATTTTTATTGGGTCATCTCTCTATCTGTCTATTTTCCCACACCCATCTGCCCGCCCTTCCACCCACTTAACCCCTTCAACTCAAAAATGCATCTTGCTTCCCTGCGACCACCAGGCGTTTGCGTTTTCTTACAGGTGGCTCACCATCTGCCCTTACCTAGCATACAGAAAGCTGAAGTACTGCTAGCGTGCTACCATTTCACAAAATTATCCTTTTTGTTTCTCTAATCCAGGATGCCAGTGGGAAAAATGTGAAGAAAAATACTTCTGTGTAACTTCTCCTGCCCGTTACCTTTTTTCCTTTGGTACTGAATGACTATTTCATAAATCTTCCGTGTTTTGTCAAACCACATACTTTTCCAGAAACTTTGCAATTCTATTTCTTTGGAAAAAAAAAAATGAATGATAAATAAAAGCTTTATAAATCTCCATCTGTCCATGTTTGCTGGTGACTACCTTAAGGCAAAGCTCTGCAGCGCTCCCTACAGAAAATGGTTGCTCTAAGTAGTATATATGGGCAGGGATTCCACTGGGTTTTTTTGTTTCTTGCTCATGCAAGGTATGCATGAAAGAATACGACAGGCGACAAGACATTTAGCGAGAGCTTAGTGCTCCGATTCAATTACAGGTTCATTTTACACCTTACTTCAGCAATTATAATTACATATTAAGAGAATGTTCAAAGGAACTGATCAGTCTAAATAAGATGACTAGCAATGAGCTCTTCTAAACATAAAAAAGATTTATTTTTTTTTTTACATCAGCCGCAAATGAGTATCTCTTCACTTGCAAAGAGTTGCAAACAGATCTGCTTTTAGACAGTTCTTTTCTTGTCTGAAGTTGTTTTTAAAACAGTTTTTGACTTTAGAGATGTCTCTAGGAAAGCCCACCATCTAATTCATGCCCTTCATCGCAGGAAGCTCGTAAGAGAGAAATTTTTCTGTTCTATACCACTAAAGCAGCGTGATTTTCTCGTACCTGTTTAGTTTCATTCCATGAACACAACCCCCCCGAATCTCCTACACTTTAACAAGGACCCTTGCGTAACCCTTGCCTCATCAGAAGAGCCCTTGCATAATAAGGCATTTCATAAGGGCAGGTGTCTTGGCCTTGAAACTCTTTGTGCCTACAGTTCACGAAGTGGGAATCTTCTGCACAACCACAGAAGTACACTCCGAATGAAACGTTCAGAGACAGCGGGTTAAAAATTTAAGAGGAGGAATCATCAGTCTTGTTACGATTGAAAGCTTTGAACATTCAATGCCTGTAAGTCATAGTTACGTGTTGGTTTAGAAGAGTTTATGTGCCCCCCGAGGCATTCACAAACATCTCATTCAAGATACAAGGTTTTGTCAATTTGAGCAAGAATCGCTCATCAGGTGCAGTTGAGCACCTTTTCCCTTAGTCTGAGGGAGCACAAAGAGTCCTTACAGAGACCATGGCCATTCTCTAACTCACCATCCAAAAAGCTGACTGCCACTCGCTGCAGCTAAAACGAACCCGCTCTAGGACAGTGTGGCTGTAGTTCATTAGGACAAGTTAAGCTCGTTGCAGGAAGAGCTTCCGAGGCACAGGAATCGGCACCAGCCCCACAAATCTACCAAGAAGCGTGGGCTTCTCTCTAGGTTTCCAGTTAATCCCCACACCGTATCGCAGTACGGTTCTGAGGTGTGCTGGTTAGCTTCCTGCCGCATCTGCTGCAGCTTTTTGGCTGCGTGTTGAATAGTTCCAAATACAAAGCAGGTTAATGATTCCGTTAAGATTTAGTAATTGAAAACGTGTTTCTAATTAATGTGTTTGTAATTTTGCTGGCTCCAGAGAGGCACAGAATTAATACATAAATGATTTCCAGGCTGCAGTTATCGTTTATCAACGCTGAAAAGAGTAACGTGTCAAGAGAGTAGAGTCAAACATCAATATACCAAAAATAGGTGAAAAGAACTGAGTACCCTCCACGCCACCCCCATTTCTACAATCCGTAGGAGCCCACCTATTTCATTCTGGGATGTCACTGTCTTTCAGTTTGCATAAAGATAGAGCAATGCAGCCAAGATGCAGCACTTAAAGAAGTGTCTTAAGCCTCGGTGTGGACGTGGTCTTGAAAATTACTTCTTAAGAGCTTTTGCTGCCACGCTGAGCAATCTCCCTTGTATTCTTGGGGCTCTCTTTTGGGCTCCGGTTTTCCACAACTGATACGCTTTTGTCCATCTGGGTTTCTTTGTCACGAGCTGACTTTCCTTTTTTCCTCGTAGAGTCTGACTCCAGAAGGAACAGGAATAAGCACACCCGCAGCTGTAGCTAAGACTGCACTTGTACCAAAGTGTTGTTTAACCACTTAAGTATCACCTAAAGAGGTAGGGAAACCTCCCCCTAGTTACCTGGAACAGATTTAAACTTCTGCTACCAAACCTCCACGATGACTTCAAATTTCAGAAAGGCCACCTGTTACGATAACTATTAGCGTGACACCTGTGACTTGACTTCACACAGCAGCTTTTTTTAGGTCATTTCCAAAGTCTTTTAGGTTTTATATTCCTTCTTTTGCAACTTTAGTCCCTAGAAGTCACTGAAAACTACACAAGTATTCCTCAGCATTCAAGGGGGAAAACAAAGCAAAATCCAGGAATTTGAAGAAAGACACAAGTTTTTTGAAGGCCCCTGTTTCTATGCCCCATTTACCTTCCCTTTGCTCTAACGCACAATATCATTAATACATAGTTGTAGTTTATCATCTACTTGCACCCCTCAGTAATACGCAAGCTAATTTTTACTTTCTCCACTCTCATTTTCTTGTATGCCCGTTATATGTCTTTCTCATACATCCTCTATAAAGGTTAGTAAAGCCATAACCACTGAACTTGCAATACTCACAAAATCTATTCCTGCAAATCCAGTTTTCCAGCCTTTGAAGAAAGCCCGATGGGAGCTGCACACCCACCCTTTACAAGAATCACATTTTTGACAGCACCAGCCATTAACACTAATTGATAAAAATCTCCTCAGACAACTCCTCTACATTAACTTATTTGCTATACGTGGATTTCTTATGCTAAGAGAAACAAGCAAACACAAAAACATGAATTCTTAACACACGCAAAACCTACCATTGCTGGACAAAGGAGGTCTTCCTGCAGATTCCAAAGTTTTCAAAGTATCAGCCAGATGCAGAAGTTGAAAGCGCTACTTGTCTCTCAGGCAACGAGAAGGCAAGGTCTTTATCCTGCTGCTCCTGGTGTGAAAGGGGCCACATCCCTTTCCTTCTGCCTTCTCCTTCAGTCTTTAATCCCTTCAGCTGACCACACATCCTCTGCATCCATCAGACTCCCCTCCCACCTGCCCTCAGCTCCTTGCCTTCTTCATCCCCGAATATTCAACCACCTTCTCCCCTCCATTCCTCTGCCACGCTCTGAATCACAAAGTGACAGTTGTCCTGTCTGCAAGCACAGTTTCCGACATCTTTTAAAACAGTGGCTATTAGTAATGGTGTTTTTAGGGGCATCCCTGAAAGGTTTTGTCATCCCTAGGTCCCCGTGGTAAGCTGGATCTCATGGCGTTTCCATGTTATTCCTTGATCTCTCATGGTCCCTCTGAGGTTGATGAGATGCCATGACTTTTAGGCCCCCCTCGCTCTGCATTCGTTGCTGGTGTTTGGGAGCCAGGGCTGGCGTCACGTCTCTGGTGAGAAGGGTGCTAGCTGTGGTCTTCCTTTATGGGAATTCCCTCAGCGTATGCTTCAGCTTTCACCTGAACACGTGCAAACATTTACATCCAGTTCATGACAACGCAAAGACAAAAATGATCGGGCAACAAGAACGTTCTTCCAGCTCTGCCTACCAGCTTACCGTGCCGATCTCACGGCACTCGGCTTTAGGACAAATACAGCAGAGCGTGTCCAGGGCTTGGGAACGGGCAGGGGCTTTGGGCCAGGGCATATTCCTGGCATTCCAAAAAAAACCTCTTGGTTACTTGAGTGCTTAGTGTTCTTCTGCTGTCAGATAAGTGCCTCAGGTTGAAGACATGCAAAGTTTTGAAATGGACAAGAAGGTCCCCTAGTGCATTCGGGAGTACATTTTTTTAATGTAAATCTTCACCACCTGGGTGGCTGCCCAGGGCTGCTCTCCGTCACCTTATATTAAGGGTATCACTTCCCTCGCTGCCAGCAGGGGACGTGCCTTCTGTGTTAATTAGAGGACCATACTTCAGTAGTCAATGCTGTCTGAAGAACTTCATTTTTGGTGTTTGCTGATATATGATTTATTACTGTCTTTGCCCTAAGACTGAAAATAAATTGCACTTCAAGTAATAAAGAACTACTCCATGCCAGGGGTACCAGGATGAAAGCACACGGTATTTTGCTTTGGTTGCAGCACTGGCTCGTTTGAATCTGCCCAATTTAACCGGGTGCAAGTATCGAACCGGCTCCACAAGTGCATTCTTTGTCTCCTCCGGGCTTCCCCAGGAACAACAATGAATCTCCGCTTAAATTCCTGCAGTAAAAGCATATAAAGCACCGGGAACATGGTAAGAAAGCTGTTGCTCAGCTCACCTAAAGCAGTTGAAATAATTGTAAATGAACTTTTTAAGGATTTGCAGTCCTAAGTGGCTTGTGACGGCATTTCTCACCTCCGCCTCAACCACTGACTGCTAATACAGAACACTCTTCAACAAATACCCTCTTCTCCACTGACACCACACCACACCCCCCCAAAAAAAAGGAGGGAAGGAAGAGAACACAATTGCAAGATTAAATCAAATTATATTTTACATGAAGTCTTGTAACCTGGTTCTTAATTTGCACAATCTCTTATGTAGCTGGGCAAAGCAAAAACCTGAATTTACGAGGTCTTTTCAAAACTGCCCCCTCCGCACCACAAACCTAATGTTTTGTCACCCTCCCTTTTAGCACGGGTGGGCTCGGTCCGGGAGCCCTCGCCAAGTCTTAATGGAAATGGACAGCAATTTACACTGGTAGGCTTAATTGTTTGTAAGCACTGGTTGATTAGAGCATACTAATGATTTCATTGCCTTCAACCTTCTGTGTTTCCAAGCTCCCCTGCAGGGTCTGCACCTGCAAATAATCCACAATGAGGAAGCAGATAGTGTTTATTTCCTTTATTTTCTTCAGTTTTGTTACATACAGAAACCAGAAAAGATAAGACTGAGGTGCAGTTAAGAACATTCTAATTAAATGGCTTTCCTTATAACGTTCTTACAAGCTTTACAGCTGGGCCAATAAATCCTTAGAGTTAATTTTGCATAATTTCCTAAATGCTTAGAGTTAATTTTGCATAATTTCATAATGAACATGAAGTGAAACACCCTTATTTTCAGCCTACTGGAATACATGCAATAGGCTAGCTATGATGAATTAAACATTATAGTTTGGGTTCTTTGGTTTGGGGTTTTGTCGTTGGGTTTTTCACCCCCAAAACAGGAGGAAACTGTACTTTAAAGATTCTGATTTCGCATTTTAAAAAAAAAAAAAAAAGAAAAACATCAGCTAAAGGTAAGAATCTTTATTTTCAATGAAACATTCACTACTTCTAGACAGAAATGGGTTTTTAAGTAAAAAAGGTTACAGTAATCAACAAAACCCCTACATACCATCATTTTAAATGTCATTTTTCAGCATATGGGAATCATTAACTTACAAGGTCCAGTTATTGCTTTCTACATATTGCAAATCTTTCAATGAATTCTAGATAAAGGGTTTCAAATTTACATACAGATACACACAGCCGTATGCAGAGACCTCCCTGTTTTAAACTCAAATTGAAAACTGCCAGCTGATCCTATCTCTCATGGAAGACTTACAGTGGTGATTTGTACCAAAGGTAACCACAATGCAATCCGATAGTTCTTTATTTTCAGGATCCCCAAAATGAAAAGCCTACCCATGGTTTCCAAATCAAGTTTGGATAGATGAGTTTATTTGACGCTATTGGCTAAAATAGCCCAGGGGGATGCCTGGGTGGAAAAACCAATAACAAAACCAACCACACCCAATACTTGTATCTAGTCCTTGCTGACCTGCACCAATTATTTTCTCTAACTGTATTATAAACGTCTTGAGGGTGGGCTTGAGCTTTTCCTTTTTCAGACATCGAGGTAACAACCGTGCATGCCTTGGGACCAGGCAGTCAAAGGGTGACGTTTTATGACACATTTAGGAACATTTCGTCCTATACCAGCTGAAGGTAATGGTACCACTCCTGTCAAGCACTGCTGAAACAGTGGCATTTTTGTAAACCGTAACACAGTTTGAAATCTTTGGCTGTCATTGTATTTTTATGTATATTTATGTACATAAAATGTTTTAAAATATGGAACATGGATAACCATTTGTGTCTGAAAACACAAGGAGACATATGATGACTTTCCTGACTAATGTGGGCCATTAGCTGACGCAAAAATAGGCCTTGTTTATTTTCTTGGTAAAATATTGCTCTTAGAAGCTTTGAGTAGCATTAAAATGGCTTTTAAATTTTCTTTTCATTACAGTTATATTCCCACAATTGCAAGAAGGTCTGCGCTACGAGTGTCCAGTTGAGAAGTGCTGCAAACAGCCTATTCCCAGCTTTTACTTTAATCTAAAGGTATTATAGTTTCCTCCATCCAAAACAAATTGTATTTTGGTTTTGTTAAGCACTTGTTTGTTGAATTTGTCAGACACAAGGGGTAGGCAGCAAATGGAGTCATGTCAGGAGAATTACTAGTGTAAAAATCTGACGCAACTAAAAGACAACTGACAGAAGAGAAAGCCCAGACAAGGCAACGCCGGACACTTGACTTCAGGAGTCGAGGGAGAATTTGTACTCCAAAAGCTAAAACTCCCCTGCATCCAGAGTGAGCTGTATGCCCTGGGAGCAGTGCCTTTCACAAAGCAGCTGCAAGGAGTTACTTGGGGCCTTCTCCAAAGCACATGCATTTTGATTCCTTACCTGTGGGTAGGTGTAGTAAGTTCCCTGCCTTACTCAGGAGTGCTGGGTAAGCAGGTCACTGCAACCCAACTTTGTGTTGGGTCAAGATAACGGTGATTGTGTTGTATTAAGATAACTTGTTTTGACATTCAGCGATGGTGTTTCACTTGGCTAGACCATCACGCCTACAGGTGCCAGATAAAGACAAGGACAAGTTGTAAAAGTCACCCTTTGTACTTTGCTGTGTCCAGTTCATTTGCAGTCCACCCACGGTGGGATTTGGAACATAGATAAAGGCAGGAACGGTTTGCTTAGGAAGTTAAGGGGAGGGTGGGTCTGGGGCCAAGGATTTTAACTTGAGGAATTTCTTACTTCTTCCGTTACAGATGTTGTAGGCTCATCTTATGCTCTCATCATTAGCTGGCATAAAGGCTTTGCTTCCCAATAAAGGCCATCTTGCATTGGTAACAAACATGTATGTAGCAGACTCTACAAAGCATCACTCCTGTAAAGCTTTCACACCCAGTACTGGCCTGCAGATCCCCCGCCCAATACCCAGGATCAATGATTACTTTTTTCCTCCCTCTTCGGAGGCGATAACACCTTCAGTCCACAACCTCCAGAAGGACATTCATGGCACCGAACACACAAAGTGGAAGAGCCTTCCCAGGAATGATCCTCACCTAAGGCAGAGTAAGGTTATAGCCAATGAAGCCATTTCATTGTGTAGTGGGATGGTTGCTTTTTCTCTTACCCCCTCGCTGCTTAACAACATGCCGGGGAGAAAGGCACGGCTTCACACAACTGCAGCTGGGACAATAGCCTTGAGGATGGATGAAACCCGGATCTTTCTTAGAAGCTCAGCAGTAATTCCCTCAAGAACAGGTCACCCAGGAATCTTTCACCATGTCTAAATAATGATCACATCTGTTCGGGCAATAAGGTGACCTTTCATGGTGTATCGGTCATTGAGGGAACTTCTTCAAGAAAACTAGATAGCTCTGTCATCCTGCTGCCCACAGGGTATTACACGGCCTGCAGACTTCCTGGAGAGCCGCCATCCCTCTTGCAGCATCCCGTCAGCGTCACAGCAGAAACGAAGGGGAAGTGAAGGGGCATGAATGGAAAGAGAAGCCACAAAGCACGAAAGGTTGTGAGTTTTGTGGGAATTTATATTGTGCGAAGGGCTACAGGGTCTGAAGCGAATTAATACATCATGTACATGAAGATTTTATCTGTCTGTCTGTTAAAAGGCTTTGTTCCTTCTTGTTTCTCTTGATAGTACTCCACAAAAGTTTACCAGAATCAAGTAAGTTGCAGACAAGGCAGGATTTCTAGCGCTTGACCTTAGCTGCAGTAACACCGAAGGACCAACAGTGTGACTGGTAGCCCACTTGCCTGGTGAGATTCTCCAGACCCTGTAATGGGCCAGGTCTTAGAGCTGGTACACCAGGACAAAGGAGGAGAGCCCAGTTTGCCAACACTAGACTTCCTCGGAGCCCTCCTCTTGGGAGTAACCTGCGATTGACACCTTGTTCTATGCTATTTTCTGCCTCTCAGGAGGGAGATGTGTTAAACAGATCTGGACTGTAAAAAAAAAAAAAAAAAAAGCAAAACTTTCTACTGCGTTGGCATGCTGAGACCTACACTATAAACCCCCCACACAGACAAGTCCTGCTGGGACAACTCTTGGTTTGTTTCCGACACCGGGACCACGCAAAGCACCCTGTGCACCTTCCACCCACACGCCACTCTGACCCAAAACACACAGCGAATGTGTCCTCGCAGGCCCAGAAACAAGCGGGATAGAGCGGAGCGCTGCCAGAAAAGAGGTGAGGGAAGTTGTTTCATTCCCAGCCAAGTGACTCAGAGGAACCAAAGGACAGAGAAATTGGTTGCCAACTGACGGCAGCACGCCCACCGGTACTGCAAGAGATTGTCCTGTGCCGATGTGTTTATACGCCCACGGGGTAAACACTCCCAAAAACAACATACCAAGGAAAAAACTGTCAATTCATATCAAACTAAGGGGCTACACAAAGCACCTGAGCGTGACTTCAAAGAAAAAAGGATAATATAGATATTGTTTCATTCCCTGAAGTTAAAAGGATTTGAACGGCACCCTTTTAGCTAGACAAATTATGCTTTGTGTGACACCATGTATACCTTTTCACTATCTAACAGCAAATAGGCGTGACTGGGGAGCAAGAGAATACTTTAATACCATGTCAAAAATTGCCTGTTCTCATGAAACAAGTCATACTTCCCCATGTACTGACAGTCCATGAATTTATAAAGCCTTTTAAAAATAACAAGGTCCAGAGTACATATATAGTCAGAAAACAAGTTAAGACATCCACTTTTGGCAAACTATATCCATTCAGGAAATAATCTCCAGGCCAAACAGAAGTTCACAAGTGATTTTGATATCATCAGTCATTTAGGGGCTGGAAAGAGCAATTCTTACCATCAGACTTCCCAGCATTGCCAAATAATCTGTTAAATCATTGGCATCAATGAAGTGAGCAACTCGGATTTCCTCCCTGTATTGCCTCCAGGCTGTGTACGCTGGGAGAGAGTTGCTGGATGTACAGCTAATAAACTTTTATAGAGCATGTCCCATGGCACACCTTAAGTTTTGAGGCGCAGATTCAGCCACGAGCGCCAGCTGTCATACTGTCACAGGGGATCCTAAGAGAAAACCTTCCGCTCTCCTCCGTAAAGTTCAAAGTAGGCCCTGAAAGCCAAGTACAACACTCAGTGAGGCTCGAGTTGGAACGCTCCGGCCAAAGGCTCTCAGGTGAATTTGTCTGGATCTGGCCCATACTGCCATCCTGCACGTGGTGAATTTGGCCCATTTTAGCAAGAGGAGCTGAGCATCATCCCAGTTCAGAGCACTTGGAATGCCTTCCACACACATGCAAGAGAATGCTCTTGATTTTTGAGCTAAATATTTGCAGTAAAGACTCAAATACATTCTATGAAACTGACTTTTCTTAGGGAATCTGCAGCTAACTAACTGAATAACATGGAAAAGCTGAAATAGTTTTTGGCTTTCAATGGCAAATTCTGTGTATTCCACCACAAAGCAATTCCTGGAAGACGAGGGGGAAAGAAGTCAGGGTTTTCAATGAAACCTAAACAGAGCAAACCTGCAAAAATGAACCGGACTTCCTTTGTTGCGTTGTTAGCATTTAAAACAGTACTTTTATCCTTCTATTTTTAAATCTGGTCATTCCAAGTTCTCGTTCTTCACACCAGGGAATTACTCGTCATTTCCAAAATGTCAGAGGGCTCTGCTGCTGGGGCAGAACAGCTCCCACCCCCCAGCCCAACCGCGACCGATCGACAAGCGCGAGCTGCGTCTCGCTCATCGGCTGTATTTCTTGATGTAGCAGGGTACGCGCAAACCCCAGTCGTTACAGACAAGCCAATCACAATATTTACCATCAGTGCTAGGCGCCTTGTAGGCAACACAGGCTGTTTCTATACACAGCAACCCACCTCCGCGCCAGCCGGATTCTTTATTTTTAATAATGCAGGATGAAACTCCCCATGGACGAGACTTTTTTCAAGGGCAATCTGTAACTGCCTCAGCTTTACAATCTTGTCAGAGTAAAGAGTTAAAAGAACTAGGATTTTTATACATATATACGTACATACACACACATAAATCCATCTGTGTGTCTAAGTACTTATTTACTTTTGTCTTTTGACACAACTATTTCCAGGAAGGCAGTGAAGAACTGCATCAGCAGCCCCTCATTCTCTAATGGTGATGTTTTATGATTTTCTTCCCTTTCCTTGAAAATAGCATGTGAGGTAAGGCAGGACTGGGAGCCTGTACTGAACACAGGAAGGGGCAGGGTCAGTCCTGCAAAGGCAGAGCTAAATTAAATAGGGATAAAGCTTTCATGAGCAGCAAGAGAGTCTCACTCCAGCTCAACGGAGCAGGAAGTCAAAGCAGGGAGACCTCAGGAGCGAAACATAGACCCAGAGTATTAAGAGGCCCAGGAAAAAGAGACCATCTCACCCGAGTATAAGCTAAACCTCATTTTTCTTGGCTGTGCAGATAAATGGTTTGAATAACGAGAGTTCAATAACCCCCAGGTTTCAGAGACACTCATCACACCGGGCATCTTTCTGGGGAGATGGATCCACAGGAGTTACAGAAGCGTTAATAACATGCAACTTACCTCATTATCAAGTTTCCAACTTCCTTTTCAAGAAAAAGGATTAAAGTGTTGATACAATCATGAGGAAACCAACCCAAGCACAATGACACTTCACAAACTCTGCTCTCACGAGTAAGAGCAGGAACAAGCTAGCTGAGCTCTGGGAACATGCACTTGTGCTTTGTTGGTTGAGTTGGAAAAGATAATCAAGGGCTGCAGTCTGTCAGGAACATACACCAGCCAAGACACAGCAACCTTCTCCTAAAATTGGTGACTATCATCAGAAAGAAATACCCAGTAAAAACTATCATCTCACTTCTCTGCTGCAGATCAACATGAGCAAAAAGCTCCAAAAAAGCAACTGCCGGGGAACTTCAAGAGTGTTCCGGGCATCTCCCACCAGCCACCCCCAGGTGACGGGAATTCACCACTCCACACCCTGAGGGCCATCAGCTGCTTTTGGCTCTACCTTGACCAAGCAAGACGCGTTTCTAAGAGGTTCTGGAAACAGCTGGGTCCTCGTTAGGTGTAAAACTGAGCAGGCCAACATGATTTGCATACTTTGAATGACAACAGGAACTCTTAATGAGGACATGAGCTCTTCATTTCTAGTGATTGCCACGCTCCGTCCTTCCAGTTAAACACTGTACGTACATTTTCCTCCTGCAAATAAGAAAGTGTTCACTGTAAATAGTGGCAAGTGTTTTCAAAGCAAAGTGAAACACAGTTAACCGTCCAGCTGCACGTGCAAAAGGGCAGTGGAGAAATTGAATTTAGAGGATTTTAAGTGCAGCAGCCAAATGCAGCTTCCAGAAATAGTTAGGACAACACATTACACGTACGTAATCTCTGAAACACAATCTTCTTAGCCAAAGGAGAACCTGCTACGCGAAGCCTCTGACATCAGTGCCTCAGCTATTTCTGCAGCTCCACCTCAAGTAATACCCCCCCTTTATTTTTATAGCTTATAGTAACGAGATTGTATGAAGGTGTTATTCCCAAAAGGAGAGGATCAATCTGCATCTCTGCCTGCTCCATCCAGGGAAACGGACTCGGGAGCACCCCGAGGGTCCCCAGGCTCTGGCAGCCTCAGGGGCTGGAGGGAGGAATTCGCAGCTACCAGGCAGGAGACAGCGCCGGGCCCGAAAAGCGGGACAGAGTTGGCTTTTTTGAAACAGCTGGATGAGAAAAACTTTCTCCGATCTGCTCCTGTGGACTTAATGAGGATCATACATGCAGGAATGCGGTCCGTCACCTCCAGACATCTTTCTTCCAAGTAGATTTCCCTATTTCCCATGGGGCTTTTTAGTTCTCAGCGGGCCAGAGCTTATTTGTGTCTTCCTCAACAGATGGGCTTTCACCTTGAATTGCATACCTCCTGCTCTGCTGACCACGTTCCCATCTTCCCACTCAGAATTCCTTTTCCTTTTGATACCGTCTCATGCGGTAACAGCTCTCATCGTCTTCCTGCAGCACGGAACAATGAGCATTGCCATTTTTGCTCTAAAGAAATAAAAAGTCTGTCTCTGCCTCTTCCTTCAGACCGAATACGCGTGTCCTTGCTCACCTACCGCTTTGTTACAAACATCCGCGGCTCTCTAAAGCCATCCTATCTCAAAAAATTTGACATTTTTTTATCATGCTTATCCTTACAGCATACCTTTCTTAATGTCAGTAAAATAATTGTATTAACTGGTATTTTCCCCTTCATTCTACACTTTTGGAGATGATTTTGTTTCAAGATCCGGAGACATTTTGATGGTAATTGTTAATGCGGCAAAAATATTGTAGGGGGTGCTTAATTCAGCCTTTTCACCGTGGCACCTTGGGAGCTGGGAGCAAGAGATGGCTTGTTCAGCAAGGAGGGATGCAAAACATCAGCTCAACAGCTGAACTTGGGATTTTTTAGTCAACAATGTGTTACGAAGGCATCTTCTGCCCAGCGACCACCTTTGAACAAATGCATAAGTAGATGAGATCAGTACGCACAATAAAAAGCCCAGGGACTGTTTAAACTTCTTGTTTGAAGTGTGATAAGTTAAAAATGTCTATTTATTTGTCTAAATTTTAGAAAAAAAAAAGAATCTCCAAGGTCCTTCCTTTGCAACAAGCTGGTCAGTTCATCGTACTGAGCAAATAATGGCATGTCTAATTATTGTGGGAATATTCCAAAAGGGCTGATGTTATATATGACAGTAAAAGGGTTTTGATTAACCAGAAAGCATTTGGGAGAGTATAAAAGGAATTCTTTCCACTTAATTCTTTCTGCCTTTCGCAGATGAACCAAGCTCACCCCAGGCCCCTGCCAAAATCTGACAGTATGAATTGGAGAACAATAATTTATGTTATTTTATTGGTGAGCCTTAATATAGTCAAAGCCCTGCCTAGAAGTTATCGGGACATAGGTAAGAATATATCTTATATTTTTTACTCTATTCCTTTGTATAATACTACTGGCTGCAATTTAGCACGTGTGGTTATTTGCAGTTCACTTTGCCACTCAGTATTTTCTTACGGGTCAAAGGTATACAACTCTATATATCTCTGTATAAATTTTTATATCTATAGAAATTTTTTATGATCAACCTTAGAGGTGTTGCTTCTTTATGGCCTGAGAATCTCTGCAGAGTGCAGGACGGCCCGTCTATTGAAGGGTAATTTAATCCCCAGGGACGGGGTTGTGCCGCTGATTTTAGGTACTCCAAAAACTACCAAAGTAAAGGCTGCTGTTCTTCCAGCCTCCCTCTGCAGTCCGTGAGGAAGGGCGACAGAGACCTCCCAAGAGGGCTGTCACCTCCAGGTGGCTATTCAGAGTCACCGAGTTACGCTATTGCTCCTTGCTGTCCTTTGGAGGGGTTTTACTCTCTCTTTTTTGGCTGCTGAAGGAGCCTACGGTGACCACACGCTCACTAAGGTTCAGTGCCTAAAAGGAGCCAAGTGAAAACCTCCAGTAGTGTGCGGTTCACACCATTCCTTCACATTACATATTGTTATCATTAGTCTACTTTTTTTTATAACTTCCAAATACACTAAATGGCCCAACAGCATAAAAGAGAACCTCCGTTTGTGTTATTTATCTCATGTGATTGCCTCAGTCGACATCCTCGCATTACTCGGAGGGAGAACTTGGCTTATTTCTTTAATTTATTTGATCCTTTTACACTGATCTCAGCCCTATCGACACGAGGGTGAGACAGTAACATCGTGATTTGGGAACAGGACTCTCATTTTACAATTAATCTCTCAGAATATTCTGTGACAAAGAAGGGACCCAAGGAATTATTGCGTTTAGGTTTGCCCATTATTAAAGGCGTGGCGGCAAAGGAAAAATATTGGACACGCTTGTTTTCCTCGGCACCGGTTTACAACATGGACAGAAGGATGCAGCTCTGTCAATTTTTGCAGAGCTTTGCCTACCGATGTAGTTCTCACTTTATCACGTTTTCTGCAGAGCAAATCCTTCATCTGTAGCTAAAGAGTGGTCAAGCACATCTCTAAATAGCTAAGGCAAGGTTAAAAGTTGTTTCCTAAGGTGCTTATTGCTTATTTAATTATGTGAAGTGCATCATCAAAGCAGCTCAAAACGCCCTCCGGGTTTTAGCGTATTCCTCCCCACCACGCTTCGCCCGGGCAGGGAAATGACACGGGCCCTATCGTGTTGTAGGTCAGAAACAAATAGTTTCGCAGGCTTAAGTCAAGTAGGAGGTTGAATCTTATGTCTTCCTACTCCCGGTGTCAGTACCCCAGTCTTTCTGCAAGACTCCAACAACAACAAAGGTATCTGATGAAGCATTTAGTAAACACTTTTTATTCAAATTATCCTGTTTTTCAGAGGAAAAAAACAGCATTGGCCAACGTTTTTCGCAGCTGCAGGAGAATAACTTTAAAGCCATGTAAGTTGTCCAGGTAAAGCGTCTATTTGCAAATTTGCCACGCGGTACGTCAAGCACTCAGCCATTCTGCCAGCCCGCCCCAACTCAGCCCGGGCTGACACGGACCCTCTTACTGTGTCGCACGCAAACGTTAAATAGTTAGTTTTTCGGTAGCCAGGAACAGGTTTAATGCTGTGTGTTCTTCTCGCAGCGCCATGATCATGTTTGCTCAGTACGTGCCAGGAGGCACGTTCGGCAGAGCAGTCGCAATGGCTGAAGACGTCACAGCCCTCGCCAAAAGGTGCGCTGCCGCAGCCAGGGACAGCCCCGACTGCCTGAAGCCTTTGGTAAGCACCTCTATGCTTCCAGCGTGGCAAACATTTCCCGAAGTGGCTTGTAATTTCAGAGCCCTGGCCTGTGTTTTTCCAGAGAGAGGCAGGAATACGTTAAGCGAGGTGCCCTCCTTGGGGATGCATCCTTGGCCTTGCTGACTCTGTGGTTTGCCGGGCTGCCATCTATAAAGCATCTCAAGATAAGAGGAGGAAAACAAAGCCCCTCTCTTCCCCCCACCCCAGATACCAAAGCATCTTTTTAAATCCTTGACACGTATCTTTGTAAAAGATGTTTAGAAAGCTGTACTTTTATGGCTGGTGTAACAAAATTCAGGAGGAGAAAAATGAGGGGTTTCCAGCAAACGTGACGTGTTTAGGCATTCGCTCCACTCCGTTAACTCACAGGCCTGGGTTTGGATGGGGTCTGCTCCCACACACTTTTGGAGCTGGCGGACTGACTCGTGAAACACGGGTGTCAGTCTGTGTTAGGGCTCATTTCTGATTTGTTTGGCCCACCGGAACAAACCCTGCGTGAAAACAGGCCCCAGCTGCGGCCTGACCGGCAGCTCGCCCTGAGCGCTGCCCCTTGGTGAACAAGAAACAAGATGCTTTACATGGTACAAACCCAAGCGTAGCCAGAAAAGCAGAGATCAGCCCGGGCTGCAACCTGCAGTGTGCAAATCGAACAATCATCGTGATTGTTATCAAGAAAAAGCGTCTGAGTAATGTTATAAGCTGCGAGGGCGTGAAAAGCATTCCACTTTGGAGTCTGCCTGGGCATAACAGTAGGTATGAGAGTTTGAGAAGTCATCGCTTAGAGGTTTGAGAGGTCAGTCTGATTTGCGCCGCAGTCAAAGCAGGAGGTAATAACGAGAGAAACTGGGAGTTTATGCAAGTCAGGGCTTGTTGGCTTAAAGAAGCCTGAGAGGGCACAGAGAAGTAGAATGGAATCCGCACATAAATGAACTTTTTTCTCATTTTTCACAGGACAGGATTTTCCTCGATACAATATGCCAGGAGGAAAATCTTCCCAGGTTTACCGATTGCTGTGCTAAAAAGGATCCTGAAAGAAATGACTGCTTCCTCTCCCTAAAAAATTCATCAGGAGGGTTCGTTTCTCCTTTTGAAAGGCCACATGCTGAAGCTGCCTGCAAAAATCATTCACAGTATCAACATCCGTTAACAGGATAGTAAGTAAACGTATCAGAAATCCGTTGCCTAGATGTGAGTTACGAGCCTGGAGACAGCAAACGCAGCATCAACCCTAAAGCTCAGTCTCAGGTTGCCTGTTATCTCCTACTCGTTTTTTTTTCCTACTGTGAATTATTGGCGTAATTCATGTAGCGGTAATTGTCCCTATGTGAAGCCCGTTGTGCCACCTCCTGCTGTGGATATAGGTCCAAATGACAGACAAGCTGGCCGAGCTTATTGTAATCTATGTAAAGGACTCAGCTGAAACCGAGGGCCTCCCTGTAGTCCTTAAAAGCCAAGCAGAAGTTTTGCTGCCTCTAAGCCGGAACCGGCAGGATTTGAGACTTCAGTTTCCAGGAAACCGTCAGCCCCATCAGAATTTTCCAAGAGAAAGACCACACTACACAGCTTGCTGTTATGACAGCAGTATCATTTTAATAGTAGCTATCATTGTAATATACGGCGGATGTGCGATAACACTGCTGCCCCCTGCACGTAGGGGCCTACTGCCAAACTAAAGACATTTTTCTCTGGGTTTTAGCTTTATCTATGAGGTTTCCAGAAGGCATCCTTTCCTCTACGCCCCGACAATCCTTTCTGTCGCTATCCGGTACGACGAGATGATGAGGAACTGCTGCGGAAGTGCTGAAGACGCCACTCGTAACCTGGAGGAATGCTTCCGCAGACAGGTATTCCATGGCAGGGTTTTAGTTCATTCTTGTGGCTGGTGACAAGCACAACAGTTAGTTCATATCGCAGCTTAGACAGCCTTTTTCTTCTGCTATTAAAAAATCCCTGTGTAAAAAAACATTGTCACAGTAGTTTTAGCATAAAGCGGTGTCTTGTCTTTTCTCGCACTTTGCTGCTCTGCGTCTTGTTTCTACCAGGCACCAAAGGTGATTAAGCCAGTAAAAGAAGATGGCCTGAGGCAGGAACACACATGTGGAATCCTCAAGAAGTTTGGAGAAAGGACCTTAAAGGCCCTGTGAGTCTTCCCCGTGTTTATTATTGTTTTGAAATCGAGGGTGGGTGTTGCGTGTTAGCTGTGGGGGGCGCCACACCCTGCATACAGCACCGTGACCCCGAAAACCAGCCATGTCCTTTTTGTATGCAGGTTGCTAGTAGCATCTAATAAGCAAGACAGATCTGGAATGCAAATTTATGCATGGCAACAGTCACCGTTTCCTTACAAACTGCCATTAGCTTTCAAAATCTAAGCCCAAAATTTGAAAGGAACGCATCTCTCTCTGATGGAAGTCGGAGAGACTGTGACCAAAATACAATTCATTTCTCTTGCTCCTGTAATTTCATGGTCACCTACCACATTTCTTTCCACCATCGCACACCCGAATTCACCCAGGATCCTTAGACAAGTCCAGAAACCTCAGCTATTGGCTTCAAGGGACATTTATTTGGTAACTTCAGTGGGAGCAGGGAAAGACCGCTCCCGAGCACTTTCGATACCCCCTCCCCAGAAAAATGATGGTAGCTATCATGGTCTCACGCTGTGGATGTAGACAATAATTATTTTTCTCCGTTGTAGGAAACTTGCTCAGATAAGCCAAAAATTCCCTAAAGCTGATTTTGCTACTGTTAACAAACTAGTGATGGACATTGCGAACATGCACAAGGACTGCTGCCGTGGGGATATGCTGGACTGCATGCACGATCGGGTAAAAGTCATTTAATAGTTGTATGTTTGCAGAAATTGAATGTTTTTTTGTGGTTTTCAAATTCCTTTTTTCTCCTCTGCTGTACTGATTGCTCTCCAAAACCCGAGTTTAACTCCTCAGCCTAAAAACCTGGTTGATCTTCCCATTTGCCTTCTCCTGGTGTCAGTCAGGAAGGGCAGAAAGATCGCTCCGTGACTAAAATGCCCTAACACCAGCTTCGGCCGCAGCTCCTCGCTGTGCCACGTATTTTCTGGGCAACTTTCAGCAGAACGCAGCGGCTGCCTGTCCGCAGTTTTTTGCCTCCTTCTCACGTACCAAATCCATTTATCTCTCCACCTGTCTGTGGTTTCAGGCGAGACAGAGAACTTGGCGGTTTGGGTGGTTCCCTCGTAGCGCTTATCAAAGGGCAAGCAGCTATCAAGGGACTGCAGCAAACAGAGCACCAGGCCTTCAGCTTGTTCTGCCAGCCACCTCTGCTCTTCGGGAGTCACCTTCTCTCTCTGTAAAATGGAGATAAAAACAGTGATTAAATAAAAAAAAAAGACCAAAATCTAGTACAATGCCCCTCATTGCGTTTTTTGCTTTACAGGAAGAGATTCTACACTATGTCTGCACCAACCAAGACATCCTATCAAGTAAAATTAAGAAGTGCTGCGACAAGCCTCTGTTGCAGAGAAGTGAATGCATAGTTAACGCGGAAAACGACGACAAACCTGCAGGCTTGTCCCCCCACGTCAGGGAGTTTATAGAAGACAAAGGAATATGCGAACGTTTCGCCCAGGAAAAAGATATGCACTTAGCCAGGTAACGTGGGTCTTCCTCTGCTCTTCAGGTGGGCTGTTCCCATCCTTGGGTCAGAAGATGACGGTTTGGATGCCGAAGCGCAGCTCTTCAGCCTCAGCTTTGCTCTGTGAGCACGGAGCGTGGGACAGGCGCCAGTCGAGCCCGGAAGTGTGGAATGGGAACACATGCAGAACAGGGCACAGGGAGAGAAACGCAGAGTCACAGACAAAACTGAACAAACACATGTGAAATGTAGCAACCGTCAGTTCTGCTCTGAGGCCCAAAATATACCTTTGACCCCCTCTTAAGTGGGAATTCAAAAACAGTTGTTTAAGTCAGGCTCATGTCTCGATTCAAACAGGACCGGTCCATTTCCGTTCTGGTCCATTTCCGTTCTAGCCGCGTTCCTTTGTGCAACAAAGCCCTGATCCTACCTGCAGCGGACTCGGGAACGCACGCCACAGGCTGCAACAGAAACAGCATCGAGCCCCAGAGACAGAGAATTCGTTCAAATAACATCCATCACACCCGTTCGCTATGAAAAGTGCAGCTGATCGATGGGCACAGCCGCTGTGCAGGGCGGCTGCCTCAGCCGAGCCAATCCTTTCAGCGTCTACTGAGAAAGGGGCCTGTTACTGGAAATGATTTCGTTATCGTTTGGACAGGATTACAGGAGCAAAGCCCCGAGCCCCGCAGAGCTGAACGCCGAGCCTGACCCAAGCTCACACGAGCTGGGAGCGTTCCAGGCGGGGGACTTGCTCGGGCGCTGCTGTGCTCAGCCAGCCACGTTTTGCTCCGGTTCAGACGCTGTAAAATCCTCCCTGTTCCACCGGGCATCAGACAAAACCGCCCCAAAAGCACCCATTCTGTCCTTCCCATCCCCCACGGCTGGAGGGCAGTTGTTTGGGCTTATCTCTGATTCCCCCTTCTCGGCATATTGCAGGTTTCTGTACGAATACTCCAGGAGACACCCCGAATTTTCTGCTCAAATGCTGTTAAGAATTGGTAAAGGATACGAGGACCTGCTGAAGGAGTGCTGCAAAGCCGGCGCTCCGGACAACTGCTGCAGCAGAGGGGTGGGTGCCGTCGGCTTCACACAGCACACCCAGGGGTTCACGCGTGTGACCACACGGCAGGTTCCGGCTAAACAGGGAATATCCCTGATCCAGGTCTATAGCGGGCACCCACAGCTCCTGTAACAAACCCTGAAAGCATTACAAGGCCCGACTGATTCCCGTATGGAAAAAAACATCAGCAGAGCCTTTGCAATCTTCTATTAGTGAAGCAATTTAACGTGGATAAACAGAAATGCCGGGGAAAGGAATGGAGCGAAGAGTTCTGTGAGCCCTGCTCTCGTTCGGGCTCCCTAGTGCTGCCACTTGCCCTCTTGCAAATGGAAAAGGCGCTTATGGTTATTGTCCCGGGGAGACTCGGCGGCGCTGTCGTTCTGTGAGGTCAGGAGCTACCCGCTGCCTCAGACCTAGCCCTCCTCAGTTCCACAAAATTAAATCTTTCAAGGGGACCGAAGGTGGAAATCTATCTCATTCAGGCAGGCTATAGAGGCTTCAGACAGATGCAGACTTTGTAATGGCATTAAAAATGGGCGGTGTATGTCAGGCGCGAGGAGGCTGTAGATATCCGGCCTTCTCAAGAGGCAGCAGGACATTCTGCATTTCCCCTGAGACAATGACTCCTCAAATTCACTTATTTTTTTCAGGAGGAAGAACTGAAGAAACATATTTATGAAACTGAAAGCGTCATGAAGACGAGCTGTGACATTTACAAGGAGAAAGGAGATTACTATTTCCAAAACGAGTATTACTTTTTTATACGCTTACATGACTCCTGTTTCCAGCCGTGCGTAACCCGGGCTGGAGTCAAGCCAGCACGTCAGAAAAGCTAGGCTAAAAGACACCATGTGAATGTCGGACCAACTTATTAACAGCTTCTAGGGTTTTTTTCCTCTTTTCCAGGGCAACGTTGCAGCTTCTCGTGAGTTCTCTCCTTAACTCAACTCACGAAGCGTTAAAGCAACAACTTGATCGATGTCCTGTCCGTGTTTCCTGTGAGGTTCTTACTTTATAGCTGCGTTTTCAGCTGTGAGCTCTAACTTAAGAGTCGTAAATTTGCTCAAAAGGCCGTTGCTGTGTCTTTTGCAAGAGACTTTGCTCTACCCAGCTCCCGCAGCAGATGTAAACATTAACAATCCGAACAAAAATCTGACTCCAGCAGACAGAAAAAACGCGACAAGCTGAATCATACACTATGCTCAAACGCAACGTGCAGGCACAAGCCTCCTGGAGGAACTTTGGCCCTGATTTGCAATGTTAATTAGCACATGCATAACTCAAAGTCTGTGAGCAGTCTCACTGCAACCTCTGAACTGCTTGCGTGCTTAAAGCTAGGCTTCAGCCAGCTTTCTCTGGGGAGCTGCCTCGGGCTTTTTGCTCTCCCGCGCACGTTTGATCTCTAGAAGACCTTGGGGACTAGAGGTCTCCAACAAACCTGGCGGGCTGCTGCTCCCCCTTGTATCAGCTGTTAAGGTTTTCCTGGCCACGATGGTTAATAACCACAGGGGTTTTTAAAGAAAAAAAAAAGTGAATTTTTTGAGCTTACCTTCTGCCAAAAAGTTGCCGGGGTTCAGTTTAGTTGTTAGACGAGCTCCCCACACTCCCAGGGAAATGAACAACACAGGGAACACGTGCGCAGCATCTGGTGAGAGGGCCCACCAGCACCTAACTGGCCACGCTATCCCTGAGTTCATTGGTTTAACCTGGTAAGAGACTGGTCAGAAAAAGGCAAGAGCTCAAGCGAACAGAGCAGGCTTGCGCTTGCCTACGAGAGTTTATAGACCCCGGGCCTGGTCCTGCCCTTGTGCTAATGAGCCGTCTGCGGGCTTTGGCTGGAGCCCTGCGCGGCAGCTTGCTCACTGCTGCCAGCTGGAACCCACACGCCGACATCAACGAAACTGTCGTTTCAGGCTTCTCATGAGCTTCACCAAGAAGATGCCTCAGCTGACATCTGCAGAGCTGATAAAATTCACCAAGCAAATGACTACGATCGGCGCCAAATGCTGCCAGTTAAGCCCGGACAAGCTGCTGCCTTGTGCCGAGGAAAACGTGAGTGTTTTTCTTCTGTATCTTGGTCCGACTTTGTCTTCCAAGTGTCACAAATCCTGCTGCCTGGAGTAAAGGTAAATGAGGAAGATATTCACGGAGCTGTCGGGCTGGCCTGAAGATGTACTTCCACGCCCGAAGTGAGCGTAACTCGGCACCACTGAAGTTAAAGCTCAAATTAACCTACAGGAGGATGAGGAAATGCAGAGTAGTGTGCGGCAGTTACGGGTCACTCAGCGCAGGCCGTCGCCCCTGCTCGCTCCGAAGCCAGCAATCTCGTCTGAGTTCATCCTTTCTAGATGCCTGAAGTCATAGTGCTGTAGGAAAAGGATCAATTTTCTACAGCTCTTCCGTAAGAATTCTCCAGGCCCGTAAGCCAAATTTCTTCAAAAGCGTCATCCCGTTCTCCAGCCCCCTCAGTACAGCGTCAGGTTCCCAAGAGCAGCCCATGCCCGCAGAAACCCTGCTGGTGGCAAGTCCAACGCAGGCGTGGTGTCACGAGGGAGTCTCATCATTTCTGTGCCCAAAGGACAGTCCCTAAAACCACATATACGTATTTATTCTGAACAACCTGAGCCGTTTTTGCACTGACAGCACTCAGCAGAAATACAAACCGTTGATCTGTCTTACAAACAAGGTTTTATTTAAATTCTCAGTTACGTTCTATAACTTTACTAAGAGCAGCCTGTTTTTCAGGGATTTTGGAAGATGAAAAATAACGTGAAATTGCTTTTTTCCCTTCTCTTGGTAAAGCTGGATCTTGTGCTTGGAGAAATATGCAGAAGACACCTGACCGAGCCCATAAACCCCGGGGTTTGCCAGTGCTGCAGCAGCTCCTACGCTTTCCGGAGGCCGTGCATGGGGAAACTGGAAATGGATGAGAATTACGTGCCCTTATCCTTGACGCCTGGTCTGTTCACTTTCCATGAAGACTTGTGTACGACTGAAGAGGAGAAGTTACAGCACAAGAAGCAGGAGTAAGAGACGCCCGTTTTTCCTCTGTTACCCCTCTTTTTCCTATTCTCACCCCGGCAATGCTCACCTTTCCCCTCTCCACCCTGGCTGGCCTTCTCGTGCGGCAATACGCCATTGGAGAAACAGCCACACACCCCTCAACCCCTCTTCCAAGCTCCTTTTTTAAACCGCTCGCGTTAGTCCCAGTTTCTTCCGCTCTCTGCTCCAAGCTACACTTGCGTGCCCTGGGGTAGCAGGAAGTACCGGTGTACGCCCCTCCAGAACGGAAGCAACAGGTGTCCAGAGTCAGGTCTGCTACCCCTGCCCTCCCACCGGCCAGGACGGGAACCGCAGGAGGCTCGGCATAAAAGACAGCAGAAGAACAAGGAAGCTGCTGCCTAAAGTACGGCATGACCTTTATGGCTTAATTAGGGCTCATTCCCCAGAATGGGAGAGCCCAAACGTTTTTCCTCATCCCGTGCCCTCCTCCAGCCTCTGACAAGCTCCGGTGCTCGGTTGCCTTGCTCGGGGTAAACTTGCAAGGAAAGAAAACCCATCCTGTCCTGGAGCCTGTGGAGCGGTGCACCCCACAGCCACCATCCGCGTGGTTTATTCACGGGGGAGCAACTCCAAAAATGAGCAGTGATGATTTATGTCAGAGGGGAACGGGGCGCATCTCGGCTCCCTGCTGCAAAGAGGCGTTTGGGTGGTGAATACGAATGACCAAGCTGCAGAACCGCAGTGTGCGGCAGCGGAAGAGGGGCTCGGCAGGAGCAGCGTTTGGGAAGCGCTTCCTACGCCCTGCGCTGCCCTCCCAGCTTCACGGGGCTGGCTGTGCTTCTCCTGCAGGATGCTCATCACCCTCATCAAGTACAAGCCGCAGATCAGCCAGGAGCAGCTGACCTCCGTCACGGCCGCCTTCACTGCCATGAGGGAGCGCTGCTGCAGAGAAGAAAACCGCCAGGCGTGTTTCGGGCACGAGGTAGGGTTTCTGTTTTCACCCACGCTTTCTGAATCAAAACACAGAGTATAAATCCAAAACCAGGGTACACGCGAGAGCGTAAGTTTCTCCATTAAGCAGCAAAAGCAAAGCCTGGGCTAAGCCACAACTCCCGCCGTCGCATTTCCACAGACAAACTTTCTTGCCCGCACAAGTAGAACTGACCAGTTGAGCGATCGCTAGAGGACGTGTCCAATGGGTCTAATGTGCAGCACAGGGGGGCAGCTACATCTGGTGCTGCTGGGGGCGACCGGCTCTTGCCCAGCTGAGGGACGCGGGCCAAGGTCTTTTCCTGGCTGACAGCCCTTGACTGAATCCCTCTTGAAAAGCTCCTCCGCAACAGGGAGAGAGGAGATATTCAAATTCTAGGTCCAAGCCTTTTCCCTGTGTATTCTCCCTACCTCCGTTTTCCTCGCCTTTCCTGCATTATTTTAGCTCACTGAACTTCGTACGGCCGAGCCACTTGGGCTTCTCCGTACCCTCCAGTAAACGTGCTCCTGCCTACTTCTCCTCTCGCTCTCTCCCAGATATTCCTCACCCGGACTTCAACAAACCACCCACGACCCTCAGGCCGTGCTCTCTCTTTCCCCAAGTCTTTCCTTTGCTTTAAGTGATAAAATACAGACAATTCTCTCTTTTGTTAGTGAGAAATTTCCACCTCTGAATACACCCAACAGCCTATCTGCAACGAACCATTCTAACTCCTCCCAGTTGAACTATTTCAGGATTTTTCCGACACATACCAAATCTTTTAAAGGGGTCTGAGCTGAGCAGTGAAAGCGAACCATCTGTTAAACAGCGATAGGTGTTTACGCGCTCCCCACATACACTGTTTGTACACAACTTGCAAAGATTATCCAACACCGCCTGCTGCTGCCACGCTCCTTTACCGCGGTCTCAGGTACGTCATGGCCTGAACCTATCGCTCACACATATTTCGCCTTTTTTTCCCCCCTCCAGGGTCCAGAACTCATAAGAAGAAGTGAAAAACTGTTGTCGGCATAAAGCGCTTACACAGCACGGTGGGAGATACTTGCTGGATGACGGGAAGTCTCGCACACTCAACAGGGAGCGTATCTTTGCTAAAAGTTCCTGACGTATCAACAGGAACAGATGATTTGTCACAGCGGAGCAAAGTTGTGGCCCTTTGCTCACGAATCTAACCAAGTCCTGACGGTTTGCACCAGCCACAGCTCTGCCACCGTCCCATCTGCTGCCGCCAACAAGGCGGAAGCGGTGCCTCACCATAAAACATCCAATTCCCACATCGGATCCGCTGAGCTCTTAACCCGGAGCCTGCTGGGCTTCGGAGCCGCAGACCCGGGCGCTCGCAGCACTCAGCTTTCCCGCAAATTAAATGCGTTCCTTCTTTTTATTCCAACAGGGGAGAAACCTGTAGGCAAACACCTCATTTCTGGCTCCTATCGCCGATTCCAAATGATCAGGAACACATAAAATTTACACCAATTGAATTTTAAGCACGGGGCGAGGGGCGCAGCACCTTAAAGAAATCTACTGAAAGAATAAGTTCAATGGATGAAAATTCAGGGTTGAGCTGTGGCCACCGTCTTACAGTATGGAATATTATTTTGCTTATACCAGATAATCACACATCAAAAAAAAAAAAAAGCAGGCATTTTAAATCTTAAGCTTCTGCACCATAAACACAAATGAGATCAAATTAAGAAAATCTGCCTGTAACCACTTCTAAATTATTTTTCAATCACCAAATAATTATTTTTGCATTTTTATAGCACTGTCCTTGAAAGACAACACACGTACTCACTAACCGGGCTGCTCTTGGGGAGCTGTAGAGTTGCCTTTAAGCACAGAAAAAGATGAAGAATGAGCAAAAGGAGATGGAAAGGACAGAGCAGGAGCGGCGGCCGCAGCGGATCCGCAGAGCAACACCCCGAGAAAGGCCCGGGCGGCTGCCGGATTCACGCTCCAGGGTTTGACACAGACACAGCTTTTGGGTTTTTACTTCCTTTTTACCTTAAAAGAAATTAGAAAGCATGTTAAAAATTGTATGTCAAAAACCAGTACTAAAATAAAGAAATGTTTTTTCTGGAAACCTTTGGCTCAAAGGAAGAGACACCCGAGTACCAATTCTTTCGGTGGATGATCCGAGCAGCAATTATCCACGAGATATTTCTTAATATCTGTAAGATAAAGAAAAGTTGCCCAAACAGCTTGAAGTATCACCAGGGAGAGGGTTTCAGAGTCAGATTGGAGAACGTGACCAAACCGAGCCCCAGCAGGACCTGCCCTGCGGACGCTGCTGGGCAACGTTTTCGTTAAGGCTATAAATAAAGAAAACCCACTCATTCGATGGGTGGCTGCCGGCACGACGGAGACACGCTGCTGTGAATCCCTTCGCAGCATTTCTGGGTCAAAACCAGTTTGGCAAATTAGAGAAACTGCTTAGAAAAAAACCAGCTACGTTCTGGGAGGACAAATTTCCCAGACAACAGAGGTGGGAAGCAGCAGCCGCACCATTTCAGCGGGGGAGCTCCGCTGAGGAGGGAGCTGTGGGGTAACAACGCCCTTACACCCCACACCCACGGAGAGCCACCAGCCCCTGGCTGCTAATTGAAGCCGGACTTCGTGCTCCTGTGTCGGGGGTACAAGCACAACCTCAGATGAAACAGAACCAGGAGCTGGGTCGTACACGGGTCACGGTTTCATTTTCCCCACCTCCGCTCTAAGGACTTTGCTGGAGTCTTGGGAGCAATCTCGCATACCGGGAGAGCATTTCAGTGAAAAGGGAACAAGGGTAACACTCAACCATCCCGAAAACACCCAAAGGAAAGCTAAAAGAGCTTGGGGCTGCCTGTTCGATGAGAAAGGCTGCAGGGACTTGGAAATCTTCATATATCCGAAAAAACACTGATCCCAGAGCAAAAAGCAGCCGGTTGGTGGGTGGAAGGGGAACAAAACACGAGGATCAGCCATCGGGGCAAGGTGGGAGCTGCCAGACTCACAGCGACACGGACCAGGCTCCCCCCGCGCAGCCGTGCCCATTCCAGTGCCGAACCAAGGGCCGGGTGGGCAGCGTGGGCTCCTCCCCGCACAGGCTTTTCTCAGCAGTTCACGTTCTGATGAAGATCCGGCTGCTGGAATCTGGGGGGGGTGATTTGGGTTTCCAGCTGTTTTTAGAAACCCAGTGCTGAGCTTACATTTTTCTCCTGGGGTGGGTGGGCAGCACCAGCTCAGGGGAGATCCCTACTCTAATTCCTGTCCCTGGGGTTCATGGCTTCGGCTCTGAGCTCTGAACAACCCTTTCCTCTCTCTCCTCTGTTTTCCATTGCTGTGTTACCTTGAGTACCCCGTAATGATTTGGAATAAGTTCTGCCCCTGTTCGTGGCTGTATGTCTGAAACAGCTCATTTCAACGAGCAGAGCGTTCACGGAGAACTACGGCCACGGCCGGCACCCCCTGATGGCAGCAGCCCTTAAACCCCGCAGAGCCCGGGCCCCCCGGCCCCGCTCCGTAGTTCTGTTCCAGCATCTTTCAGCCCCAGTTCAGCAAGACAAGAGAAATAAAAACCATTCAAGTATTTAACATCAGGTGATGGCAAAAAAATGGCTCAACTTAGTAATTGTGTAAGTCAAGGTACTTGAAAAAAATCTCTTTTTCCACATGGTCTTTGCGTTTATTTGTCTTTCTCTCATTTCCTGTTGCAATATTTTCATACTGCACCTTCAGACATTTCACCCAACAGAACGTGTTACAGAAATAGCCTCTTCTGCGTAAAAATCCTTACGCTTACCCTTTCCTCGTGAGCCCAGAGCGGCTCCTTTCCCTGCTCATCAACTTGAGCCACCTCAATACGGCTCCGCGAAAGGCTGCTCGGCTCCTTACAGCCAAAAAGCGCGGGGTCTGTTCCAGTCTGGGTGCAGCCCCATTCCCCGGTGCCCCCCACAGCCCCGGGCCCCCACCCCGGCACTCCCTGCTCTTCCAGCAACTTCCGTTCGCCCCCTGAGGCACCTGTTATTTAATACCACGCATCCTCACTGCCCGATTACTTTAGTCTCTCCCCTCCGTGCTCCCGTGCCCATAATTGCTTTCCTGGGCAGGATCAGAACAGACCGTACATTAACGTAAAGCCCTGGCCCCAACCACAGTAGCTTCAATTAGCACATTGACTTTTCATTTTTGATTACCATCCACATAACATCATCTCAGGGAACATAAGGTTTTTCCTATTTTATTTATTCCACTTGATTTCCAGGCAACGTTTTCTGCACGTTGATTTCCCACCCGTCACCGTGTTTATCTTGTTTCCTGCCTACACCCAAGGCAGCCGGGGCGAGACAAACACCATGTTAATGTAACTGATACAGGGGGGCAATTAATTGTGCACAAGTTGGATTTTATTTACATCTCTACAGCTTGAGCTTCAATATTCAGCAGGCCTGAAGCAGACAGGAGCCGACCGATGGCTACCGCACACTGCACTGGGGCCACTGTCCCAGAAGCGCCCCCGTGGTAAGGGCCAGCCCGGCCCCGCCACGGCAGCCGTGTGCCGTCCCCGCTGGACACTCCTCGTTTCCCTCCGCACACAGAAACCGCAGGAAATAACAGCAAACCGTTGCCTCCAACAACCAGCAATGCCCAGGTGTCTCCCAGCACCCAAACACGCAGACGCAGCAGGATTTAGTGGGAGCTCTCACTCGGCAGCTCTGGAGGTATTTCGGAGCCAAACCCCCGCGCGCGTCGCGGCGCTGAGCAGCTGGGAAGCAGGAGGCTTCCCGTTCTCACGGTAGCTCAAAGCTGAATCAAGTCGGGCATCGAGCAACGTGGAGCCCGTGGGATTTCGTGTCTCTTGCACCAGTGAAAAAAGCCCAGCTGCCATCCTGGAGACAGAAACACTTCGTGCCACTTACCTCTGCTCAACAGCTTCCTCCTGATAGAACTCAACATTTCTCTCATAGAAGGAAAACCATTTACTTACTTTAGTATTTTCTGTATGATTAACACATTGGATATTGCAATACTTATCTTATATGATAGACTTTGGGTAATAGTTTGTAAATTCGTAGGTTTTAAAGCCTTGTGCTTTTCACAGGTGTTTTTTTTTTCCCTATCCTCAGTTTCAAGCAAGATGCAGCATCTGTCTTTTGAGGGATCCAGTGCATCTCCCTCAGGTGGTTCCCACCTTGGATTCCAGGGCTGGGGAGGAGGGGGTTCAGCGTCGTTCGCATTTTTGTCACAAGAAACTTCAGCTCTTGAACCCCCCCAGGCTTCACACCCTCTCCAGTCCTGGCACCTTCAACCAAACGTCCCGACCTCCCTTGGGCCCAGGCGGCGCGTGGGCTATTCCCAACAGCCCCCTCTCATCAAACTGTCGTCTCCGTTTTCCTAACGGTTCGGCTCCGAAGGTGCTGGTGTATCAACCTCTTCTCTTTCAGGTACCTGAGATGCAGAGAGAGAGAAGGCACTTAAGTAACAGAGAATCCTGCAGAACTTGAACCCGAATTCTACTGCGCTAGTTGAATGCCTGAAAAATGTCTTAAGGAAAGCTTTTCTGATAGAAAATGGCAATGGCTATTTAGTTTTTTTTCTTCACATTTCCCCACCACTTCAACCCAGCGTGATTATGAGATGGTCCTTTGGTAACAGATCCACAGCCGGTACAGACTCTCACTGCTCCTGACCTCAGGACTCAAATTTTGATGTTTGGAAATAGCGCTGTGTTTCCAACTTGTACCCGTTTGTGCATTTTGAGCTGCTGTCAGAACTCGCCATTTATCACAAGTGACCTTTTACAGGGACATTAAGGATGTGGCACCAATCCAGCACAAGGGCTGTGGTACCCAAGTAGTCCCACAGCACGTGCGGCACTTACACCCTCCCAGGAACTACAGCGCAGCAAGTGGAGACTGCGGAACCAGCCCAAGGCTCTGATGACAACCGAAGTGAACAGAAGCGACCCTGAGACTCTGATTTTTCTGCAAAGATCCCCCCATGCCTATGTAGTCAGTATGTATCCCGGAATATTCAACAGCAGCAGCTCATCCGGGTATGCAGCACACAGAAGGATTATAAATCCCACCCAGTTCCACTGAAGTGATCCCAGTGCCTTCTAACTCCACTCCACCACATCATCGCATTCACCTCTTGAGCCAACCCCTAACTGTAAATGTTCTCCTGGACTCAAACGGACCCCACTCATTTTACTGCTCTTCACCTGGCAATTGTTCGTTCAATCTCCTGTTCTTCTTCTTCATTTATTCTGTGCAGGATCGACTCCAAAAAGGGAAGATGGAATTGAATGTACTGAGCAACCTGCCAAAGAGACAAGAAACGCCCGTTAGGGAGTAATGCTAACTGGGAAAAATACCGCCAATCATTACAATTGCTGATATACGTACGTCACTGCTGATCTCTTCCACATCCCTGTCCATCAGGAAGAACTTGGCAACCTTCTCCGAGGGCCCCTGCAAGAGCCTGTGCAGTAAGGGAACGTCTCCACTCCTCAGCTGCTTCTTTTCTGGGATTGGAAAGAAATACCGTGGTGCGTAGAACATCCAACAGTGCCTCCAGATACCTCACATGATCACACGTCTTTTTTCTGGATAGAGCTCCTGTCTGTGACTGACGGGCAACTATTAGATACCTAACAAGTCTCCCCGGCACATCTGCAGAAGCATGTGGCCTGTCACACGATGCATTTTGAAAGAAATGGGTAGATGCAACACAAATAAGTTGCAATTTTGGTGGCCAAGGAAGCACATAGGAGACTCGGCCCAGGCCCATCAGCTTGGCCACTACTTCCAACAACAAGACCTACTTCATAATTCTCAAACATCATTTCACCTTCACAATTTGACAGGTACGGTATTTGCCCCCCAGTTCTCTCCCATTCTTTCAGCTCTTCCTCTTTTTTCCTCTTTTTTCCTGAAGGAACAGAGTAGACACTGTGTTGCAGAAGTGAACACTTCCCAACGAAACAACAGTTTCAACTAGGCACCTGTGATTCAGGACTACCATCCAAACCTGGCAGGTAAAACATCCCACAGCGCTCGCCGCGGGAGCCCGGCATCCCCCGGGTGCAGCACGGCCGTGCGGAACAAGAGTCAGAGCAGAAAGGCATCTTAAACATGGCTTTAACTACGGGGCGGACGGAGGCCTGTTCAGCCGAAGCAGCCACGTGGCAGCACACGGAAAGCACCCAGAACACAAGCATTGGGGTTTCCCCCTCCATCAGAACATCCCACATCTCTAAGGGGTCTCCTGAAAAGCTCAACTGCCCCACTGAGCCCCCGCTGTCCGAACAGGACGGGTGCCCGCCATGAACCCCGCCGCTCCCAGGGCAGCGATCCACACTTACCTCCGGAGGCGTGGATAATGTAAAGTGCAAATTCGTGTGGGCTGTTCTCTATCTGTGACACACAAACAGGAGAATTCTACTCAGACTCACCGATACTCAGCCGCAGCAGAACTGACTCTGCAAGAGGAAAGCCTCTAGAGAAGTTGAATGGAGAATTATAAAAAAACTGAATGCTAAGAAGCTTTGTAGAATAAAGATACCGGAGAAACACACAGCAGCGATGGTAAATATGTTTCTGACCAGGTATAATGACAAGTTAATGGCAGATGGTACCAAAGAAACTCCAAGAAAAAGAAAGAAGGAGTTTCAGACAGCATGGCACTGCTCTTGAGCACTAGTTTTAGCTCTGACTTGGTGGAGCTTTCTGTGTGCCTGGATCCCACGGAGCGCGTGTCCCAGCCCCCGCGCCAGGAGAGAACTCCCGTTTGTTTGAAGCAAAGCCCAGTTGCTCCTTCCGGTCGCTAGAGGGAAGCCCGGCCGTGGCCACGAACCCAACCGCCTTGGCCTGTGCTGGGACGTGCTGGGACCACAGCAGCGTTTCCCTCCCGTGCGGGAGCTCAGGGAGAAGCTGTTCTGCAGTTCTTCCTCCCTGGCACACCGCACACCCCACGCGCCTTCTCTACACTCCAACAGCCCTGAGACATTCGTAAAATAAAGCCAACTCTTGCCTTAAAAATGGCCCGTGTGGTTTTTTTCCATGCTCCATCCCACACACTGTCCCCTCCCAGGTGGCTCCTGCCCTTCACACACCACTGGTGTGACACAGTCAGCATTTCTACCACACGGCTGCAGCCGCTGCTGCCAACACACACAGTTACCTTGAACTTCCGAAGCAATTGTTCTATCACTTGTCTCGTTCTCATCTGGCTGTTGATGCGTATTTTGGTTTCGGATCCAAAAGCTGGAGTAAAGACTGACGTCTAGGGATAAAAACAGCAGGGAAAGGACACAAGCATCAGGACTGCTGCCCTCAGTGGCTGGCACTCAGAGGGGATAAGCCAGCCCGGCTCGGGGACAGAGCACGCTGTCAGGTGTCTGCCACCACTGCTGCAAAGGGTGTCCTCAGGAGAGCAGCCCTGGTCAGGGTTGAGCCCAAGCCCTGGTGACACCGGCCTGGCCACGCAGGGGGTGGTGGGGAGTCCCCCCCCTCGGCTAAGGGGGTGCAGGGGAGGCCAGAAGCTCACCCCACGTTACCTGCCCCAGCACCCAACCTCAGGGGAAGAACGGCAAACGCAAACCTTCCTACCTCGTAGTTGTAGAAGTGGCCATTAATCGAAAACCTGTGAGTTTCCACTTCTGTCCTGGCTATCATGCGCAGCCTGGTCCCCTTGGGCACGGCGGCGGCGCGGCTGCCGGCCCGCGGCAGGGTAGCGCAGTCGTGGTCCTGCTCGCTCACGGGCTTCAGAGTGCAGCTCTCGTAACACGAGTGACCTGCGCAAAACCAAACCGCACCAGCGTATCGCACAGCTGCTCCCCGCTCCCTGCCAGCACCCTCATGGGAAGGGGGTTCTCCCTGCAGGGATTTATATATTTTTTTTTTAATTATTTTTTGGGTGGGTGAGCGGAGTGGGAGAGGAGCGGGCACGGGCGTACGACGACGAGCAGGAGCCTGTCTGCTGAGGCCACGGTTTGCTGTTGTGTTCGCTCTTTGGGAAGGATTTCTCGGTGAAAGCACAGCCCATTAGCACTGGCCGTCTGCAAAGTTGATCTGCACAGCAGTATTTTCCCGAACCAGCGACACAGGAGTGTTTCACCAGCACGTAACGCATGTTAGACAGAAAAACATTTCCCTTTCCTGGTAGGGAAGGCCTAACATGTCAAGTGAATTGTGCACAGTCCCAGGACAAAGAACCTTTAGCCAACGTAAGAGCGCCAACACTCACCTTGCTCAAGGTCTGGCTTTTCTTCAGTAGATTTCGATGTCTCCCCACTAATGTGATGTAGGTCATCAAATTCTCCCCAGCGCGTCATGCCCCTGAAATACCAAGCACACCTTTCTAGTTGATTACTCCTAATTAACTCAGCGACTTCCATTTCTCCTGTAGCCAGGCTTTATCCAATACATTCCTATCCCTGTGCAAAATTCCACAGAATACGATTACAGACTTCCATGTGGTACATGAAGTCAGTAACTTCAGTTTATGTCATAATAAACTGATTTAGTAAAACGTGGTATGACTAGGGATGCCAAAATGTAACACAATACTATTTAGAGCTTGCTGAACATCAACCACCATGTCCCTTAAATAATTTGTGGTAATTTTTTTATCTATTTTATAGCAATGCCCTGGGTTAATCACACAGAGGGTACCAGGCAGGCCTATAGACAACATGTGTATTGTGGTTTTAACAGTCACAGGACACACCATGTCAGTCACACAGACACAGAAGATGAAATTCCCATAGAAACCCCCAGTGCTACCCAAACCCGCGCTGTACAAGAGCAGGGAAATCAGCCCGGCCTCGTTTAACATCCAACTTTCTTTATGCCAGTATTTCCGTAATTCATTGCATAAACTCTCCAGCAGAAAGTCTTTGCCCACTTACTGCTCTGACTGAGAGTAAACCAATTTGTAGGAAAAATATTAGAAATTCATTTCCTACATATATTCAAAACAATATTCAACTAACTCCAATGAACACGCCAAGCGACGCTCTCGGTTGCGTTCCGTGCATTTAACAAGTTCATTTAAGATCAAACAGTGAAGCTGCTGTGCATACCATACAGCATGTCCGGGCAGCTCCGCATCGCTGTGATCATGAATTAATATTTACTTTAAGATTCACATCTCCACCAGTCATAAGTTTTTGTAAGAAATAAAAGGCAAA
>VZUD01000479.1:369266-397741 GCA_013401065.1 Cepphus grylle
TGCAACTATTGGAGAGGTCTGGGAAAAGGAAAAGGGGGGAAAAAAACCCAAAACCACTGCACAAGCCCAAAGCTGCAAGAGATCAATAGCCACACCAGGGCACAAGACAAGTCTCACAGAAGTAGTGAGCTTTACTTTTCTGTAAGATTTTTATTTCACCTGAAATGGGGTTTGGTTTTTTTGTTTGTTTGTTTTTTCCCCCCAAGAACAAGTCAAACTGTTAGTGGAGAGGCAGATGACAGGACTTGTTTAATGTCATGAAGCAGAGTGATCTTTAGAGTTACTTGCTTAAGGTCACAGCACAGGGACAGGCCAGTGGAGCAATGACAAAGCAAAGGGAAGAGCAAGAGGCCAGGCAGGTTTTACACAAGGATGACAGCAGGCGACTGTGGAGGAGGGCTGGAAGGAGAGGGACGCTCGGCATCCGGAGTTGAGCCCCGCAGGAGCAGCAACGCTGGATTTTTATTTGTATGGAACAGCCTGGATGTGCCTTTTGGCGCATTCATGTCATATTAAGGTGGGACAGCGGAGCGAGCCGTGTGCTACCCAGAGCTCCTACCAGCGGTAGGAAAAACTAGAACCCCAAAACTCCCAAAAAATTCCAGGTATTTTGACCCAGTGCTTCCCAAAGCTGTTCCAACGACACAGCGAGTCAGGATGGGGTGAAGCTTCTCAGTTTCTCATATAGAGACAACGAGGCTCCGCTGCCTATTGAATTAGCTATTGTCCATTTACACATCTAATACTTTGTACAGCACAAAGAGCTCAGGCACAACAGCACATATACCTACGGCACTGCCTGAACTCAGCAGTGTCTGGTGTTTAGCAAAATTTTAGACTGTTACCTGTTACTATAAAAATCAGTTAAGGATTTTTTCACATGCATAAGAAATTCAGGATCAGCAGAATAATTTTACCTGTCTATACCTAGACCGATGCTGTAGTTGTATGAGCCTTCACGTTGGGCTTCTCTTTGATTATTTTGTTTGGGTTTTTAAGTTAGAAGTGCTGCCACCAAAGCTAGTGTCTAATCCAAAGAAAGTGCTCCTTGCAGACACTTGCATCTTCCCCACTGCAAACAAGGGGGCTTTTTTCTTTGTCATGCAGACTTCTTTACACTTAATTTTAGAAATTAATTGCTCCAGCACAGAGCAGTAACAGCACGACTTGAATAGAAAACACAGCATCACCCCTCTGCTCCGGCAGGTTCAGAATGGGCTTTGATCGCCGAAACCAAAAGCAAGTTGGTATTTGTCTGAGTATGGCCCCTTCACTTTCCGAGTCACTAAGGAAGAGATACACCAGCTCCCTTCACACAAACACCGACGATGGAGCAGGGCTTGCACCAAACGTATTTCAGACACTAAGTGATGCGTCACTATGAAAAGAAGTTACTTTCTATTTCAGGTGACTTAGGAAAGACAGCTTGTACCCGCCAAAAAGAACAGACAAGGTCACCGACACAACCTTTTAAATCACGCCAGCACTGAACGGAGGGCAGCGGAGGCTCATGCCCACGTACACGCAGAGCGGCACCACTACCTATTATCTGCCCATGTTAACCACAACCCACCCACCCAAAGCCACCTTGAGATTTAGCAACTTCTTCGACGAGGATTTCTAACCGAACATTTCTCCTTCCCTCCGGCACCCTAATTACCCGAAAGGAATGTGGCTGCAGTTGCAGGTGGCTGCGAAGGACCTCGCTTTCTACTGACACGGCAGGTTACGCGGCAAGCCGGGGAGCAGCTCCGGCTGTCCATTCCCCTTACCTGTACAGCTCAGCAGCGACGGAGGAGCAGAGGAGGAATTTCACATACATTTCACTGAGCCCTGGACAAGGCATGACAGCATGGCACTGGCTGACAGCTACTTCGTGGAACCCACAGAGCTGTTAATTACTCTTGGGCTTAAACTGGGAGTGCTGGAAGCCCAGGACACTCCCCGCACTTCGGTGCATGTCGGGAATATTTACCTACCCACTTTCCTTCCTGCAAGCGGCTGAGAGGAGCGCTCCCTTAGTCACGGTTACACCTACGGGGAGGCTCCAGTTAACACTTTAATCACTAACTTTATAATGAGAGGCAGCCTGCTGACTCTTAGTAATTATTTGCTGACAGGACGCGCCCTGAAACATCCTCTGCTGAAAGCACTGTTATGCTTTAACCTCTTCTCTCGTCTGTTTTCTAATCTATAGGATGAGGACATTTTTCCTTCTCCAGATATACACCAGAGTTTAGGGCAATAACCAAGACATACAATCAGTTCATGCCTAAAAATAAACATATGGATTTATAACATTATGACAAAAATTCTGACAACACAACCTGTTCACTTAATTACATACAGCTGTATATTCCATTTCTTGCTTAACTGCCTAATAGACTTATGAACGTTATTCATTGGGCAAGAGAGAAGAGAGAAGGCATTGCCGCTTAGCCTAACTGCTCAGTACCTAATTGTATAAGCAGATGTTTAAGCCGTAAAAACACATCTGAACCACACATACCTTCCAAGTTTCTCCTGTTTGCCCATCCATTTATAGCTAGTAATGCATTCACATGATCAAGCCTAAAACTGGAATTTATGAGCCACAGAGAGAAGAGCACGAAAAATACTGAGCCTGCATGTGCCTTCATACCCATCCTATTGTACTCTGATTTATATCAGGTTATTTCTGCTTTATAGAATTTTATGTTAAGGGGAGGTAGCACAGACCCGTAACTATTTGATTCCTGATCACATCATTATCCTCTGGTGTTTCTCCTCTCAAGAGCTGGACACATTGCTGTATGCGCAACACAACATATTCCGTGTTTGGGATTACAGTTTATGCTGCAGTTTCTAGCTCCGCACCTATAAAATATTTAAATAAACCTTTCCCTGGTATATATAACATTGAGAAGCCTTTCAAACCACAGGAAGGAGTCAACATATGAGATTTTTGCTCGGTTCACAGCAGCACAGACGCTCCACGCTGCAGTGGGCTTGGAGCTTCAGGCCAAGCCCAACATGTGGAGCTGCTCCGTCTTTTCTGCAATTGTTTAACACAACTCCATACAACTTCCCAACTCATTTAACAGCAGAGGTTTGACTTTCCCTGTCGGTTGGAGACACTCGATGAGAGGGCTGGAGCAGAGAGCAGGCACAGCCTGGCACCTGCCAGCCTCTAAACTGAGATAATGTCTAATCTCTTTGTGACACGTGTGCTCCCCCCCGCCGGACACTCGCACTGTAAAGCTCTACCATACCAGAAGGTATGGAGTATTTTTAGAACTGAAGACCACATTATTAGCTTACAACAGGGCAATGTCATGTTAACCCTTCAGCGTAACTCAAGCTCCATCCTGACTCCCCACTTTTGAGTCTTCGTCTGGTTTTTTAGGATTAATTTAAGTTTTTAGGGATAGCTTTTTTGAAGTTCACAAGCAAGTTTTGAAAACCCAATGCTCAAGTTGCTTAGATTCATGCAAAGATGTCTCAGTCAGAAATTAATACAATAAAGCTGTAAAAAACCCAGATGTAGTACAGCAATGTAGTTCTCACTCCCAGTTAAACCAGGCGCGGTGGTTTTTACATGGGCTTGGTGAGCATGGCTCAGGGTGGTTTCCAGCTTCCACTCTCACAGCTGAACCACTCCCACCAATTGCCCAGTTCTGATCTCATTTCACTCACACACAGTTACCGGATAAGTGCCACGAGGAGACCTGGCAGTGCAGACTAGGAACAGGTATCACAGCAGAAAAACAAAAGGTGTCTTAGGGCCATGTAGCAGAAGAAAGTTTACCGGAAATTCCAAGAAAGAGAATGCTTCTGTTCCTTTCATAGCAAATTCTCAACACACAGGAAGCATTATATTTTCATCTTTCATAATAAACATAGGTTATATGCCCTGGAAATCTAAGAACAAGTCACAACTTGGTTATACTATTTCACCCATTAAGTAAAAGCATAACCATGATTTGCTTCGAACAGGCAGGGAATGTGACAATCCTTGAGTCTTTAAAGGCTGTTTTCATTTCAGGCTCCTTGCATGATTAACATTCAAATTATTTTAAGTTAATATATAATTGGAAGTTGGAGTTCAGCTGTTGAATAACTTGGCCTCAAATCATTAACAAACAGACTGCTAAAGCTAGACGAACATCCCAAACAGAAACACCCAAGAGATTCCTGTTCTATTTTGCAGTTTGCAGTCATCTGGCCATGGCAAGATCACCCAGGCGGGCTGGAGCTCAGGGGAAGTGTTTGGATAAACACAACAGGACATACACGAGCTCACAACAGATTGCTGTGCTCTAAAGGAACAGAAAAATCCCTATTACTGTTTGCAGAGAACTCTTCCTGCACAGCTTCAGATCATTAACTCCAAGCATGGAAAATGCTTCTTGGACTTTCTGAGGCAGCTCCTACAGCGCAAAGGCAGAGCCTCACCTGACAAGATCTGAAATGAACTGAAAACAAGTGGTCAGTTCTTTCCTTTAGATTACAAAGGTTACCAAGAGGATTGTGTTGATAATAGCAACAAATCAAGGAATTTCAAACAACTGGATTTACCCTGCAAAGGACCTCCCACTCTTTGGTAAGATTATGTTCTGTCACCACAGCAAAGTGCCAAGAGCAATCCTGTGTGCCAGGACATGTTTTGCAGACGGAACTGATAAGCATGGAAAACAGAAACCAGGGAACAGAGGACGAGCTCAAATGGCTAAATACGCACTGCATGCATCCATTACAATGCCCGGTGATCTATCACGGGCCATAACCCCTCACACACCCCACTCTGTGAATTTTCAAGCCCACAGTTTTTTAAGGAATAAAAAAGAAGCAGAGCTGCTGTTTGCAGCAGCACACGTGCTAGAGACTGTGGTTTTTGACATCATTTAAAGAGGTGGAACTTCCCAAGTGCTGACCTTTGCCTCCGTGAAAAGCAGCTTGCGGATATCGCTGTCTTTATCCTCGTGAGCCACTGTCACAGGGACGGATCCTACCTAAGCCTCCGGAACACCGTTAGTCACACATTGGTTAGATACACCCACAAAGTCATCCGTTTGATATTGTAGTGCTTTATAAACCCATACAAGTATTTCCATTGCCAGGAGCTACGAAATATTACAAAGGGCAGAACCAGGTGGAGCTGCCCTGTCCCAAAGAGCTACAGTCACACAGCTTCTCCCTCCCGTTAGAGCCCCACCAGCAGTAAAATCACAACCTCACCACACCCAGGCAACTTACACCGCACTCGTAAGCCTTAATTCCTCCACACTCTAGGTTTCCTGACCCAGGGTTTTCTTCAACTTCAAAGTTTTCCATAAAAGATTACTCCCTTAGAGCTCTTTCTATGTGCTAACCTGCATGTAAGCCCCCCTGTTGTCAGGATGCAAGCCTCCCTGCTCGGTGTTTCCTTGGAGAATCACAATTACGACCCCCTCACATTCCCCCAGCACAAAACCATTCCACTCACCATAGAGGATCCTTTTATGCTCTGGCCACTCCTCAAGAATGGTCAATTGAGGAACATGTGACTGTAGCACCTGACTCCCATTCCCAATATGCTAAGGATTTTTCTTTAATTACTTGTTTCTTAAAGCAGCTGAGTCCTAATGTGGACTGTCTCCTATTTTCTGTCCCTTTCAAAACACCGGTTCAGGACTCTCCACAATCAAAAAGTCTTACTGGATCTAAACTAGACTTTTGAAGGAGCTTCAAATCCTAATTCCAACTCAAAGCTATTCCCATCGTTCCTGTGAAGCCGTACCCACCTGCTGCAGTTGGAACTGCTCTTGCAAAACAACCGGTTATTTTCCTGTTATTTCTACGCTTGCCTTTACATTGTGTACAAATGGGAAGGTTCGATCTGCAAAGTGTTGTAGGGCTATTTGAGACGGACAATTGTTTTGCCAAAATTTTCCCGATTCTCCTCATTTTAAGATGTCCTAAATTGTAAAGCAAACTTCAGCAATAACTCTAATTCCAATATAATTTGCATCACAGAAACATGTATCCCAGTCTACATTTTCTCCACGATCTCAGCGGAAAAATGGGAAATGTCTGGGCTCCACTGAAGATCAGTGCTCAAGTCGCATTACAAATACATGAACTTTTACAAAGAAGTCTACCAGTAATCAGTCTGAGTTTAATTTCTAATGAACACAAGGCCAATCAGACATGGCTGTCTTGCCTTCGCTGCGCATGGCACCGTGTCATAACGTGATGAAGGATCTCCAGCATACGGTCTGCAGCACTGTCTCAGCCCCGCTGAACGTGCCTGCGTTGCCGAATTCAAGGGGATCTGGGAGGCTATTTACTGACCTGCTCTCACTGTTCCCTACCCTACTGGGCTGGCAAAGATATTCTCTCTTCTTCCTCAGACTTTCCTCTTGAAAATTCACACACTGCCAGATCCTGAGATGCTCTGAGTACATGCAAGTCTCTGGCAAATTGCGGAGAAGAGCTTGGCAGCAAATTTTTTTTTGTGTGCAAACTGCAAGATATATTTGAAAACAAAGTTTGAAGCAAGCTGCACTTCAGGACTGTCACTATTCCATAGTGTACTACCTAAATGCAGTGTAATGTACTACTCAACTAAGATGAATATTCCTGCTTCATAGCAACTGATGCTGAGCCATAACGATGAAGGAAAACCCTCCTAATGTTAAATTAGCTTAATCCTAGACTGGCTATTGGTTAAAGAGCGCTCATGCAAATACCTTGCTATTGTCTAGGTAAATTCTTCAGTGGTTAAAAAAAGCAGCCCAGATTTCTAGATACCATTCTCCTCACACTTGCCAACAGAAAGTACAAGTCTTTCACACAACATTCTGCTCTGGGGCACGAGAGGGAAGACGCTTTAAGAAAGCACGACAGCCTGCACCGGCCAGCGTTGCTACGACTTACAAACTTCAAGAAAATGGTAGGGATGAGAGAGGACATGGAAACTGGATTTAGCAGACATTTTACTGAGACTGAGATTATGAAGACATTTCAGGAAAGAATGTGTCATACAAAACTACGTGACATCGCTGTATTTTACATGACTGTACTGGACCAGGTTTCCTGATGGCATAAAATGATGAAACGCTGTCAATACTGACAGAAAATAACCTTTTAGGGTACATAGTGTCATCAGGGGACCTAGGAGACTGACCCACAAGTCACCTAGCAAGAGCTCAGCTCCTATAACGTGTTCTTATATCAGGTGCCCAGATAAACAGTACGAAGAGCACACTCGCACTTACGCCACCTCATTTATTCTAGCATCCATTCTAGAAGAAAATCGGATTTCCTTAAAGAGCCGTTGGACATCAGAGCTTCTCCCGTCCAGATGAGGACATTGTTTGTCACTGCAGCAAAGCGCACTGAAATAAGTTTCATTTATCCTTACATATATTAATCCTTGCACAATAAAAGCGTTCAGGTTGATAAGGAATAGCATGAGAAACAGTACTCTCATTTTGGGCCTGTAAGTGAGGAATGAGAAGCTGGTGGGCATGGGGGGATGCGTGGCAACTGCCGCCTGTCTCTGAGCAGCCCACGCTCCCGCGGTCGCTGAGCACCGATACATTCCTCACATTGCGTCCCAGCGTCTCTGCATGGCATGCCATTCTTCATTGTGTGCTGCTAAGCACAACTAACGGGAGCGATCCATCAAGCTGCTGGGAAGCCAGCATAAAAACAGCGACGTCTGAGGCTTAAACACACTTCCGTAATGAATATTGATGGTGTAAGCAAGTACCATCCCTGAAGTGTTTCATAAAAATTGTTCTGAGAGAGAAGTGACTTTTTAATTTATCTGCTGCATTAGATATCTAAAGAGACGGTAGAGCAGATGATCTATAAGCGTCTGTAACATTTGTTTATTAACTTGCTCTTGAAAATCTCACACAAGCACAGAGAGCGCTGCAAAGGAGCAAGTGCAAAGCAAACCAGACCGGGCTGACTCACAGAGGCTCTGCCTTGGGGTTGGTGGTTTGAAGAGGCCGCTGTGACTGCCCATTTCTCTCTAAGAGCTCACCCTCTGACACTGAGGCATTCCTCAAGCGTGCTCAATCTTCCTGCTGAAAATCACCCCACAGACACTGCAACTGCTTGCTCTGGATCGCTCCTGTCCTTCCATAATGCTGCTTTTCCACTACAGTATCAAACAAGCCCTTTGGGCACCCAGCTGTCTAGTGTATTTTACCAAGAGTAAACACATATCTATACTTACTGTGTCATATTCATATTTTTCTCCCGAGCGTCTGATTGTATGGATCACATTTTTCTTCTCATTCAGATATCGAAGGCCCAAACTCTTCTGTGCAGAGGGCTAGAGCACAGCGAGCGCTGCGTGCCATGGGTGGCAGTTACGGGTCAGCTCGATGGCAGAGGCGGTGGCATTTCAGTGGCACTGGATGAAACAATGGTGTCTCTAACTTTGAAGGGCTGAATCTTCTCTCAGTGCTTGGCTAACTCATTTACAACCTACACTGGGTTTCATGGGAATTAACAAGGCTAAAATCCGATCTCATCGTTGAGGACATCTGAATGTCTTTCTGGTCTAGAAGTGCTTTGGAAAACCAAAGCCACATGAGAATGGAGGCATACGGAACGCAGCGGTTTATAAAACCACTATCTGATTTGGACTACAAGCTCTGTGCGTTCCTGGGTAAGGCAACATAAACAAGTCAATAGCTGTTTAGCAGATGCTGAAATTCTGGGAAGATTCTTCTCTGTGCAGTTGTTGGGAGGGTGTGTCTTCCAGTTTGGAATTTGATCCATCTGAAACCGTCATTCTCAGCCCTGCAGGCGATACCTTGCTTCTAGCCAGTACGCATGTCCTTGCAAGTGAAGAATCTGAACAAGCTGCCCACTGGAAATGCAGATTCAGGCTCCGGGACGGTGTTGTCCCAGCTTCCAGAGCACACGCCGCAGGGGGGAAACGTACCACGCTTGCAGGAGGCAATCCTCACCGCAGGAAACCACGGGCTGCTGGGTGATGGAGGCAGTCTCCCACAAGAGGACGTTCAACCAGCTACGAAGCTGTAGAGAGAGAGGAGTGTTTCTAGGACTGTAAGTTGGACCGTATGCTCGCCCAGGTCTGCGGAGAGCACAGGTTCTAACAGGTGCAGGAATGAAAGCAATTCCAGGCATGAAATTTTATGCAAAAGTTATTGCAGAAAACAGGAACCGCATCTGAGCTGTAAATGTCCAGCTGTCCCTGGAGGCACAGGGCCAGGGAGCCGAACGCTGCTCTCCCAGGGCACTGCTATCGGCAGAGGTCCCCTTTGGCCCCTGTGCGCTTCTGTAGCAGGCAGCTCGGTAGCGCTGCAGAAGTCAGCAGTTGAACTGTCAGCCCTTCATTTACAATAAGAAATTGCTAATTTCAGACACCTTTGTGAAAAATTAAGGAATATCTAGTGAAACACCTTGAAACTGAAGACACAGAGATCAACAACCATTTTTACAAGACTGATGCGAATGCTCAAGCCTGGCACCACCCTCCTGACATCAAACAGCACACATTTGCACTTAAATGACAATGTTTTTCAAAGAGGGACAGTCCTTTGCCTCTGCTGTTCATGGACAGCTGCCTTTCTTACCTGAAATTTCATCAGGGCTGACATTCTTCTGGGGGTGGATCCTTCTGCTTCCTCTACCCCACAGCAATGGGGAAGGCCCTGCCAGGTGCAGGATGTGCTTTTTTCAGCGAAACAGACTTCATACGGCAATGACACACGCTTAACTCCATGCTGCAAAAAGAAAAGTAAGATCTCTTTAAGTGTCTGCACTCTGAGGGCACCAATTCACCTTAATGATCCTGATTTGCCACACCTGGAACCTCCCCACCCCCTGGCTCCCACCCGTGGGCCCGGGACCCTATTTAAGCTCAGCCTGGAACAGTTTTTCTCTTTTGAACTGTGCTGTAGGAGTGTTGGTCTTTGTCTCAGTGGTAGATATGGCTATGTTTGGTTGTTGACCTTATTTATTTTTATCTGTAGATGGGATTGCTGTCATGTCACTCTAGGCTTGATAGGCAGTTATGAGATTGGAGGGGGAGAAACTTCTGGAATGATTGTTTTGGTTGTGTTTAGGTCATGTTTTGTTATGGTGACCTTGTCTGGTACCTGGGCTCTTGGTTCAAGGTGGCTACAGCCTCTGGTTTTGCTCAGCTTGCTTGGGCGAGGTTCAGGAGGTGAAAGGACTGAGGGGTGTGCTGGGTGCCTGCCAGGGAAGTGGTGGGGCAGGGTGCTGCCAGTGCTGGCTGGCCTTGGGCCGTCGGTGCTCTGCAGCCTGGTGGGGGGACCCTGCGCTGGTCCTGTTGGCTTCTGCACCAAAACGTGCATCAGAAATGTGGTGAGAGTCCTGGCTACCATTGCTCCATTTCCCTGGGTATTGAGGTCACCGAAAGGGATACTGTGTTCAAGTCATACCTACCCAAAGATCTTCATTTAAACAGGGAGTTTGGCTTTCTTCATTTCATACAAAAAGGAAATGTAATGGCAAATAAAGTTTAAAAAGGACGGTCACTCAAATCTTCATGCTTCATGTTTTGTATATCCAGGAACTTAGATCTGTGGTTCAATTGCGCTTGTCACTGCAGCACTTCACAGATGCCCTGGCAGCTTGTGAAAGTTGAATAAAAATAATATTCTTCATATGCTGTTAAAATATATACCAAAGCGGAGTAATTCTTTAAATAAATCCAGTATCTGTCCAAACACTGAAGTTAGGAAATAAATTCCTTAACTTTAAGTATGTCTGGCAAACTGTATGATTCTGTATTAAACAAACCAGCTGAAACAAAAGGAAAATGGCCCTTGGGTTTTGTCACGAGTTCTTACGAGTGTAAAAATAATTTCTGCCAGCTCAGGTACCTCGTCTGTTCTGATGTCTTCTGATTGCTTTCTACCAAGTCTGTTTCCAGAAAAACATGTTATTGCAAGCCTTCCCTGGTACATAAACTGAATAAATGCCGTTGCATTCAAAACATGTCTGTGAAGATGATATACTAATAAAGTTATTTGGTATGCCAGCTGTTTATTTTACACTGGGCTTGTTCCTTAGTCCTTCATCTTTCCTTGCCTCTTCAGACTATGAATATATCAGATAATGCACTTGTTAGCCTATTTCCTGGTCTCTAAAGAACTGAAAAAAATCACCATTCTAATCTAAGCACTAATAATGACACCTAATTGGAGTCACCAACACCATAATCAAGGAAAACACCCCTGACCTCCGAGTAGTGCCTGCCCTGGAACTCCGGGACAGTTAGGGTGCGCGGGAGCGGAATTACCGCAAGGTGGCGGAGCTCAAGGACGCATGGACTTGGCTGACAGATTTCTCAACAAAAGCTTTTATTGAACTTGGCAAAGCTGAAATGAATTTACTCTCCCACTGGCAGAGGGGGCGTGTCAGATGCATCAGCATTTCTCTATCAGAGTTTCCACTCCTGAGAATGCTCTAATGACTCCGGAGTGCAGAAAAAATAACTTTTAAATCTGTGTTGGAAAGATGTTTTAAGGGCCCATGTAATTCAACAGCATGAAGGAGGCTATTAGAATGGAAGGTAGCTTCCAAGGTTTAAGGAATGGGCAAAGGGAGAAAAGATTAAAGGAGTACTGACTCCGGCGTGCTACACGTGGAGATAAAACACAGCAGATCCACACTTCTCATTTACACCTGCCCTGGTGCCAGATTTGAAAATGGCCCGGTTTTAAAGGTAAATCTTCTCAGTGTCTGGCAAACTACAAACCAGTAAGTTGAAGCCTTTACCAGGCAAATGAGTAGAAAAGAGAATAAAGAATAGAGTCAGTGAACAAAGGACTGCACGTAAAATATTGGAGAAGGGTTCACATGGCTTCTGTTGGCAAAAACTGTGGCTCGGGACCTGCTAGGATGGCTGCAGGCAGCGGGGACCCAGGTGGTGGGGATACTCTGGCTCCCTGGGGGGAGTCAATGATGTCCAGCACCAAAGATTCCTCAAGAGAGGGGAGGAGAGATGACTTAAGTAGAAGAACAAAAGGTTAGAAACACAAGGCAGGACTAAATTTACTTTTGTTATTGGAGAGCGGTGGTCTGAGTTGGACAGAGCTGCTTTGGGACCTCTGCTGTTTGATGTGCAGCAAATCAGGAAGGTGAAAACTTCCATCTTCAGGAGCTGAGTTACATATAACGAGGAAACAGTTCTCCTTGTCCTCTAAAACGCTTTACATACAATATAAGTATGATACGGCACCTATCAATCAAGTCTCCCATCACTGACCTTCTGATCCCATCCAATAATACCCAGATGTGATTACAGGCAGGGATAACCGGGGAACAACTGCAGTCGTGACACAGCGGTAGCTTCCAGGGCGACAGCACGTAAGTGATGGTCAGGTGGAAGCAGCTCGGTGCATGAAAGGCGCAGGGCCAGACACAGATTTGGGATTTGGTGTTGAAGTGTCTCTCGGTATCGTTGAGAGCAAGCTCCGCACGCTCTGTGCCAAGAGGTTGCTCTATCAGATATGGCCACCAGGTGGAAGTGTGGGCCCACAGAAAGCCTAAAGCAGTCGCCAAGAGGGCAACCCTCCGGGAATCGCTAACGCTGGGTTTATTTAACAGCAGAGACAGCGGGGGATGAAAGGCAGCGTGGGCTGCTGGGAGAAGGCTGTTCCGTGCACGGGTACTGCTGCCTTACCCGCCTTTCATACGGCCCCTGGCTAACAGAGGCGTGGGGAAAAACTTCACTTCCAAATTGCCTTCAGAAGCACTGAAATTACATTTTGTTGATCTGCATTTTACTGTGTCAGAAAAGTGGGAGGGAAGGAGAACAAAAATGCAGAGAGGGAGGGGATGGACTTAGATACATCCGTACTTCATCCACTCTCCACGCTACACCGGCAGCCAGACGGAATAACCATACCTACCAGAGGGGTGCCCGTGCTGGGTCTGCGGCTGCGGGAACAGGTGTGAAACAGAAAATGAGTCCAGCCTCAGGGATATCAGCAGATCTTCCTGGACAAGAAATAAGAGCAGAAAAAGGGCATGAGATGTCAGGTTTCGGTTAAAAGCTTTACAATGGTTCCATGACAGAAAAGGTAACTGGTCCTGGACAAAGAAGCTGAAATGACATTACAGTCTTCTGCTTGCTTGAAGTTGTTAGTGAAGCACTTGCAAAGAGAAATTGCAATATTCCTAGCAAAGCCAAATATTATTAAAGGAAAAAATCTGGACCAAAACCGCTAAGTCTTGCACAAAACAAGAACTGGATAAGGCCACTCTGGCCCGTTCTGTTCTAAGCGAGAGGTTGCTTCTGCCATTGTTGTGAATAGGAAAATATCCTTTCTTTTAGCTTTCAGCCTAAGGACTTTCTAGACTGCAAAGAGAGAAAACATTCTCTCCCATCAAACACTGCAATCCCATAAACAGGCTGAGCTCTTCTCTGCTGGGTCTGTCGCTACCTAAAATGATTGAGATGCCGGTGTGCTGCAGCTCCGAGGAGCCGCGCCAGCACCGGGGCACCCGCGGGAGGTACAGATGCCATTTTCCACCCTGGCCATTGTTCCCCCTGAATGGACAGCAAATAAAACCCTTCTGGGAAAGCCAGGGAGTGATACTGGGACTAGTGCTACACCAGGATTCTGTTGAGAGGAATTCTCCTGGGATGAGACCTTCACTCTGTACTAGGGAGTTTTCACTGAGGCTGATGAATGACACACCTCGTTAATAAACGTAAGCTTTTTAACAGTAATGATCCATATGGATAATCTGACAATTTCCAGGACAGAGCCAATGTGCCCGAAACCGATACAGCAAAACACTACAAGCACAAGCTCCACAATAACCTGACAATACAACGCAGCGGTTGTGTTGCAAAGGGGAGGCTCGGTGAGCCAGTCAACAGCCTGCTATTTCCTGGGTGGTTTGTGTCTGCGTGCAGGAACTTGTTGCCGAAGGTTACTTGCAGTAGTATCATAAATTATGCTGTTTCTCATAAAATAAAATACAAGTCCCTCTTTGTCACCAGTTCTCAAAGTCACGTGGGCATCGGTTTATTCCATTCCTGTTCAAAGCAATCCTCAAGAACACAATTTAAGTCCATGTTTGGACAGTGTTATTAGGGCAGAACCCTAAAATACAACATAAAGCTTTTAAACATGCAGTTCAAAATCTATAGGAGAGGCAAGCATTTTATTGGAGCTTTTATTCTACGCTTCTGTTGCGTTTCACTGACAATGCTTCCGGTGATATCAACATGCCCTGCCAGTGTATTATTGTATCTTGCTCAAAAATAAATACCAGACCAAAATGTGGGGGGACACACTGAATTTCATTGTGCATGATGTCGAGGGGGGAATACTTCTTGATTCTTTTTTTCTGCTACAACAGTAAAAGCATTTTCTGTACGAAAAAAACGTGCAATGGCTGTTAATAGTAACAGGCTGCCTCTGTGTAACACCTCTCACTTGGGAATATGAATAAATTTAGTCTAAAACTGATGTCACTAATGACAAAAGTATAAATATAAAAAACCTGAGGAATGGACAAGGGTTTTTCCAAATGATGACGTGGTTTTCGGTACCTACTTTGAGATTCAGATATACCTGGCTTACAAAAAGAAATGAAGATGCACTCTGAAAATCACGCCGCTTTCAGGCTTTCAGCAAAACCAAAGGCACCTGCAGGCAAAAACTGGTCCATGAAACACAGCGCTGGGGCATTTTGCTGCTGCTGGCGAGGGACACGAGATCAAGGCCAGAGCAAGCACGTGTGATTTAAAATCCCTTCCGTACCTGGCAGCGAGCAGGTAACCGCACACAGGACGGCAGTAGAGGACTGTTTGCACTGAGAGGCAAGTACTGGAGACAATTCAGAAAAAAGGGATATGTCTCAAACTCAATTGTCATTTGAAGATGGAAGGCAGAGAGATTCAGAAAGGTCTTTGCTGCTGTGCCGTAACTGGAAGGAAAACCTCTGTATTTTCCCTCTGCTGTTCAGAAATTATTTAGATTGAGTTTTATTTCTGTTCAGAAGATTTGGGTAAGATAGGGGAAGAAAGCAGACAGTCAGAAAGGTCACAGAAGGTCTCATAAACTGAAACTTCCATTTTTGCAGGCTGTCGCTGAAGGAAGAAAGGCTGTTGAGTCCTACTAAGTTTTGCTCCTTTAGTATTTCCAGCTGAACTCTTTACTGACCTCACTGGACTCCTCTAGCAATGACAAGCAGGCAAAACCCCAGTATTCCCAGCACTTGGGATCTCACTGCCCCAGAGGGTGCCTGCTGTGGGGCCCCGAGTGCACCAATTGGCCTTACTGGCCTGATGAGCCTCACCTGGAGCCTCCCCCCACACCCTCGCCCAGGGGCCCAGAACCCCATTTAAGCTCTGGCTTTAGCATTTTTTACTCCTTTGGAACGATGTTGGAGGAGTGCTTGTCTCTGGTTCAGCCTCGTCTTTGCCTGGCCATGGACTGCATTGATCCAGACCCCTGACCTGTCACTTGACTTTCTGGCTTGACCTTGGATGTGTTGCATTGCCGTGAGCTTGCCTGGTCATGGGTGCTCTTGGTGGGACCTGGCTGGGGTGTCTGGGCCTCCTGGCTCACCGTGCTGGGGAGGGTGGGAGATCCCTGCCCTGCCTGCTGGGTTATGGTGCTGGGCTCCCAGTCCCGCAGGCAGCAGCTGGTCCTTGCTGGACCCTGATGCCCACCTGATGGTAACTTGCCCACCCGCTGTAAGCCTGAGCGCTGACTCCTGATAGGATTTTCTGCTTGCTCTCTCATTCAAGATAGAAGAAATTACGTTGATATTAATTGGAAATAAATTTAGAAATATTTAAATGTTGGGATTCAAATAATAGCAGGGGAGGCATTTTGCTTTGTAATCTGTGTTTAAATAAAGATGCTTTCAAATGCATTCTGTGAATTGATTTCTGGTGTAAGTAATAATGTTGTCGGTACCCTCCTATAACACCCCCTTCTTGCTGCTGTCTACTCACATAATGCTTCACCTCAGGCTTTTTAAAGTGAAATATTCCCCTGGACTCTAATGATCATTAAATGATAGGATATGTTCACCTGTTTCACACCTTCTGAAACAGAACCATTAAAGCTCTGAGTTTTATAAGACCGGTCAACTCTGCACATGGGAAAGGAATTGGAGGTTGTAGAAATGGCAGTGGTGGCGGGACTTAATGTGTTTGATGCCCAGCAGCTTGATGTTTGCACTGTATCGCGCACCAGAAGAAAATCTTGGTAGGGTTCTCACTTAAGCGTTCTTGTTAAGGCATGTGAGACGGGGGAAAAAATACCGGATTGCGCAAGTGGAAAGTGGGATAGCGAAATCACCCTTCAGGGGACAGGTGACTTCAGGGGGGTGAATAAGACGCATGCAATCCCCAAAAATGTATTAGCTGAAATAATACAAAGGCAAAATAAAACATGCAAGTCCTACAGGAGAAGTGTGACCTGCATCAGCTCATGGCAGGAAGTTCAGCTTTCAGCTCCTGTCAATAACTGGCACCACCATGAAAACAAACCAGGTTGCACTGAAAACCAGTGTGTCACCTGGAGCTCAATTTCCTGCCTCTAAGGCGTGGAGCAAAACCATAATCCAGCTCAAATGCTTTTTTCTCTGTTAGTTTATTTGTTTATGAAATGTGGCGAGGGTGAAATGTATTGCTCAAATCCTTTCAGGAGGATTAGAAGGTAGATTTATTTCAGAAAGGAAGAAAGCAAGCCTCCATATTTCTCAATTACAGATTCTGTTTCCATTTTAAAAAACTGAAGGGCCTGAAGTGTTAATGATAAGCTCGTACCTGTAATTTGCGTTTTTTCACGCAAAATACACAAAATGAAGGTGATGTTTCTTTCAAAGGTCTTCTAAATCCATACTTTAAAGTATACTTGGTAACTCACAAATCCTGCTTTTGCAAAAAGATAACCCGGTTTCACTGTCGTTGTCTGAGGTCTGTACTTGTGCCAATAGTTTATTTAATCACGTAACCCATGGCAACCCTCTGCTCCTGTTTTTTAAAGTGTATGTATTCTTTAAAAAAATAAAAATATTAAGCACCTGGTTTTCAAGGCCTTTAAACTGACTTTCCTCCGTGCTGTATACTTTAGAGTGTTTCTTTTTCTGAACCTCTACAAAAGAGGCACGGTCACTCAAACACATCTCCGGGGAGACAGGCAGCTCCAATCTATGCAGCTTTGTAATTTTATAGAGCAGAAGTCGGGCACAAAGAAATAAAACTTCAGTCTTCAGAGGTAATTACTTTGCTCTGGAACGACCTTTGAGGACAACAGCCTCATCTTTGGTGAGATCTTTGCAGCTCCTGGCCTAATCGGCTACCCCAGAGTCACAAAACTCTGCACCAAAGCCAAGAGCTGGGCTGAACTCTCCGGGGTTCCAGGTTAACCCTTTAGGCATGGGATTGTCTTCTCTGAGTGCATCAATTTTCCACTTGATGTACCTGCAATGAATCTAATCTACTTGCTGCTTTTGTCCTGGGTTGTCCGTGTATTTTCCTTTCACAAGGGACTTGCCCTAAGCTGAAAATTCCTAATGGGTCCATATGCTCACATGGGCACTTCTAAAGAAAGCTCCTGGAATTGTCTTGATTGTTGCCCTCACAGATTCCCAGCAACTTCAACAGCAGTTACAAACGTGAAAATCAGGCCGCTTATTTGACTATCCACATGCAGACTCAAGGGCACGACTTTAACTCTCAGAGGCCGTGCTGTTAACTTGCCTGCAGAATGTTAACGTCGCACCCCATGCCAGAGAAGGCTTCCTAGAAAACATGCACCTCTACGTTTTCTTCTCACAAAGTGATTTCGTATCCTCGGCGTGAGCCTGAGACAAAATCTCTGTGCTCACATACCCCCACGAGAATGGGAGCTTCAGATCCAATTTCTGCTCTCAGCTTTGTGATTCTCCCCTGCTTGGGACAAAAGCGAGCAGCTGTCGGTTGTGCAAGAGCGGTGCAGGGCGTGGAAAGGCTCCGTCCGATTTGGAAGAGCTGAGGCTCAGCGTCGGGGCAGCCTGGGGAGCACCTCGGGGCTGAGTCACCCCTACTGTTATTCATTTTTGCTGAGGCACTGTGCAAAAGCTCGGCTTTGTTAAGTAGCCCATTATTCTAGATACTCTTCAAAAATGGGAAAATGGGATGGTTGCTGTGCTGGACTCTTACAACCCGCTGCAAGCCCTGCACCGATGCTGTCAGATGCCATCTGGTAAGGCTGCAAGTGCTGCTAGAACCCCTGTATATGCTCCCTGCCATTCCTGACTCCTGTAAGTGCGTGCTGTCTGCTGGGGTTATGCTGAGAGAGAGGATCTAATGCATCCACTTACCCATCCTCTTACAGGGACAGCTGATTATTCTGAACCCACTGAGGAGCTACACCAGGAACGTAGGCTGAGCGGTGGTGAAACGCTGCCAGAAACGATAAAATGCTGATTGCCGCTCCCGCGCGGGAAGCTGCCCCCCTGTCCTTAGAGAGGGACCACGCTGCTCTTTCAAAATGACAGTGCCCTTGCTTGCGTGCCACTAGTGGAGAAGTGACTTCTTACACAGGGCTCCCGGGATGACACTGGATGTGCAACACACTGAGATTGCAACATGACGCGGGTATGATTTTATTGTCTTGCTGGAACTCATTAGCAAGTTCCTGCCTCCAAGAAAAGGAATGACATGAAAATGGCCTTTGGATGTCCCCATGACGAATGATTCATTTTGAAACGAGTGATGGCTGGTGCACGGGCTTGTGGATGGGGCCCAGAAAAACAGCGAAGACGCAATATACTGCCACGGCCTTTTGCAGATAAACAGCACGGGGAGACGTTTTCACAGTCTGAAAGACATGAGGCACGTCCGTGAGCAACTCACCTTAGGCACCAACTGCCCTTCTGCCTCCAGCCTGCTTGTTATCTCTTTATACCATCGCACTCACACGCAACACAACGCTCTGGCTGTAACGCTATCGTTGTGACAGTAGTTGTAAACTAGAAATAATGCCGGTATGTTCTGACTGCTTCCTGAGCAGCACCGAGCACCCGATACCCTCGCTGGTTGCTGTCGAGGTTAGGGGATTCATCACATGATTAGAGATATCCAACACCTCCTTCATTCGCACCCACTGTTGCGAGGAGGAAGAGCCAACATGACTGAACGTGCCACAAAACGAAGTAACCTATATGCTAGTAAGGCTTAATAAAGACAGCTTCCATCCTGTGATAAAATGTCATCAAGTCTTGTAATTCCATTGTGTTGTCTGACTTAATGTGATGGCGCCTTAGTTCTTTAAGGCTTTAGAGCAATCCTTCAGCTATTATCTGCCAGCTAATACAGCATGTGTGATGCTTCATACAGCGGATCGCAGTACATCATTTCCTAGGCTATGTTGTTACAACTAAGGGTGTAGTTTGAAACACACGGCTTTGGGGAAGCTGGCGTAAGAAGTTCCTATGCCTTCCTCAGCCCCGGCCTCTTCCTCCCACCTCTGCAGAGCGGCTTTTGCACCCTCTCTTCTGTTATTTCACTACCACAATCAAAGAGCCAGAGTATAAAATGGGACCCCCTCAAATAAATAAGGAAGAACCACCCTACAAATAAAATGGCCAGCACTGTAGTTAAAAAAACATGTCTCTAATAGCAAGCACCTCGGAAATCTCAGACCATTCCTGCTCCCAGATCTCAAAATAAGTCCCAAAAGTCTTCCACTGAAACTCTGATTTGACTGCATATTTTCCTTTCCGGATGAATCTGTCCAAAACATAGTAAAACAGCAGAATAACTGTTGGTTATTGGAAAATACCTTTGATTCGGAAAGGAAATCAGGAGCGGCCGATAAAGGAGGACTCCAAGGAGCTCACCGTGGTGCAACACAACTTGCCTTAATGTTCTGCTTAAAGAGTAAAATGTAATTTTTAGTATCTTCAGAAGGGAAGCAATTCATTCCTTGTCTGAACTCAGTGCCTCTGAACTTCCTACTGTCAACAACTCACACAAGTACTCAAAAAATATGTAAGAAAACCAAACTTCTTTGCTCTTATGCTTTCTGCTACAGACAGATGCTTTGCATCTGGAACTTCTTTTGGTAAATGATTACCATAATGTCTGGCATTTCCTTTCAGAGTGGGTTGTGAAAAGAGTAGGACATGCACCGGCTTATATGGAATTACAAGCATTCTTTTCAGAATGCACTATGGTGAGTTAAAGATATGACACATCATTTTTAATTGGTAACTTCTTAAACGAGTATCACAAAACATCAATGAAAAAAGTACATGATGGAAACTACCACTGTAATAAAAAGCTTCAGACAGGATCTTCTTGTCTATGGCGGCAGGAGTGTTTACAGCAGAGCAACAAAGAATGCATCATATGTAGTTCAGTAGACAGCGCTTCAGTGGGTGATGATAAACTGCGCTCTATCTTGAAACTGGGAATAAAAGACTAAAAATTTCAACGAGGCTGCACAAATATACTCCAGAACTCATTTTTTCTCTTCCAATTCTATACCTTGAAACTATAGCCTTATTGCTTAAAGATTATATAGGAAAGGCCACGAGTTCGTGTCATCTGTAGCTCTCCCCTCTCCCCCACTTCTGTGGCGTACTTTGTGTACGCTCATGAGAAAGGTGAACAGAGTGACGCTCAAGTCAACAAGTGCACATCCTGCTCATTTTGCAACATTAGCTGGAAGGAAATTGTTTTCAAACTCTGCTTTAGTAACCATTCCCTGATCAAAAATACTGTCACATCTCCCTCGCTAAAGCGCAAGCCAAATCCTTGTGAACTAATAATTGCACGGTGTTTTACAACTAACCACCACCGATACAGAATGAGATAAAGCACTTGAGCCCCTGTCACTGCCCCTGGTACACAGAACTGGGTGGTTTTATTATCTGCAGTACTTTCCAAAGTGACTTTCGTTTCACAAAAAAAGCATTTCTAAAATGCAGAAACAGAGCTGAGAGGTGCAGCGTGCTTGCAGGACCGTTGCAGTTCCACGTGTGTAACTTAAAGCTTTCACCAAAGATGGCTCCAAGTTACCCCGGTTGTACGTAAGTACGTACTTACTCAGGCTGGACAGTCAAATGCTTTCAATATGGCACTTGGGAATTCCTCTTGAAGGAGCTATTGCCTGAAAATTGTTTGTCTCAACTGTCTTAGCTTGCTAGGCCTTCTATGTTCATGACGACTTCTGTCACTCTTGAAACACTCATCACGCTCCGCCTGCCATCAGTACCAAATGTGCCGTCAACACAAAAGTGACAATAAAGCTGCTGTACAGTAGGAGGAGTGCTAGAGCAGCCACGTTCATGTGCTACGGGATCTTGTAAGATTCAAGGTCGGACACAAGGTTCAAACTCTGAATGCCATACGCTGCCAAAGTAACGGTTACCACCTAACTGCTCTGCCAGGATTCGTGAATCACATGTGCTTACAGGTGACACTAAGTCACAGAGTCAGGTTCTGTCAAAAACTACAGTTTTTGTACCGGTGCTCCTTGCTCATCTGAGAAGTGCCACTCTCCTGTTACCACCCCAAAATGATTAGGTTATTAGCATCAATCATACTGGGGCTGCAGCACCCTCAATGGTAGAGTTCAGGATCCAGCAAGGAGGGGGCAAGGCAAAAACCAAGATCACAGCTGTAGACCTCAGGAGAGCAGACTTTGGGATCTTCAGGGATCTGCTCAGAAGAATCCCATGGGAGACCGTCCTGGAGAGCAGAGTGGTCCAGGAGTGCTCTGTGATCCTCAGGTATCACCTCCCCACCGAGCTCAAGAGTGGTCTCCCAGCAAGCAGGAAATCAAGCAAAGGCAGCAGAAGCCCGCGTGGATGAACAAGGAGCTCCTGACAAAACCCTAATGTAAAACAAAAGCGTACAGAGGTTTTGAAGTCTCCATCCTTAGAGATATTGAAAACTCGACAAGGTCCTGAGCAACCTGCTCTAGTTGACCCTGCTCTCAACAGGTAGGATGTGTGTGTGTGCATGTGTATATGTTTGTGGGTGTTCTCCAGAGGGCTCTTCCAGCCTTATTCTTTCATGTCTTTCTGTGAAACTGCGACTCTCCATCTGGCTCAGGAAGAAGTAGTGATGTCCGGTTACATGATACCTGCAGTGCCATCGGGCTTCAGTAATTCCAACCCAGAGTGTTCATGCAGTGATTTGTTGAGGAGATTGTCTGAAACACGGAGTGAGAAATCTCTGAAGTCAGACATGGCACATTTGAATCCAAATAAACCTGAAAGATAGCTGTGGGGGATATAGGGAAGCATGCAACTTTTTCCAAACCAAAATGAAGCCTACAGTCAGTCTAACGGCGACGTTTTTGAGATGGCAGACAGCAAACCTCAAAGTAACACGGTTTTGTCCACGTCAGCTTCAGAGAAAGGGAAAACATTTCTAGTTGTGGTCATAGATTTGATGCGAGTCCCAGAAAAAGGTGAACTGGGGAAGTTCTTGCTTACAGGGCTGTGTTACAAATCAGAGGGGGAATGGTGAGCTTACAATGTTGCTCCCTGTATTTCCTACCAGCTCTGAGGAATACCCGGTCTCTAAGGTTTGCTCCGTCAGACCTCCTGGGTAGTGGGAAAGTCAGAGCTGCTTTTGGACCATCTCAAAGATTGCTAGGAAGGACACGCTAAGCATGAAAGAGAAAAAAAGTGTCTCAAAATATCTCAAGTCCTTTGAGACTAGCAAATCCTTAGTGGGTTTGGTGGAACAGAACTTGGCCAAATGCCTCAAGTAGAACAGTAAAACTAGAATACAGGACTATAATCTTTTCCGGACAGAACGTTTTAAACCTCATCAAAGCCATTTTGTCCTCCAAAACTGCAGAAATCATGAAGGTTTTGCAGAAGCAATGGAAATATTTCCTGAAGAATATACGTGATTGACAGGGTGAACCTTATGAAAGACTGCCAGCCAGCGTGCAGTCATGCATGCCACCTCAGAAATGAAAATGAAAATAGGTATGCTGGAATCAAAGCTTATAATGACTATTAACAGTTCCCAAGATCTCTCGTGGTTATTACACCTAAGAAGAATGGGGAAGGGTTATTGTTTTGTGTGGGTGGTTAACCATTCGGCTCAGCGCCTAGCCCCCCTGCATATGTGCGCTGCTGCCTAGCCCCCTTCCGCTCATAATGGGTGGTTTCCTGGTTAACTGCACTGGGACCGGATACCTCAATAGGTTGGACTTAACCAACAGGTATTGGCAGACCTTCAGGAAAAAAGTGCCGGGGAAAATCATACTCCTTGCTGTAGGTTTATCTCCTTGATCTACACGAAAGAATCAGGCGTTTGGGTTTGGCATCGACCAGTAATGGTCTGTGTCAACACAGCTGTTTATGCTAGATTGAAGTGGGTAAATTCCCGGATTCTGATTACGTTACTTTTTATAACAGTAAATTAGCTCTGGGCTGGAAATAAGAGAAACTGATATATAGGAGTAATTTTCACATCTTTCATTGAATCCCAATGAGAAATACTTTTCCTACAAGAAATAGGAGAAGGTGCCTTTTATTCAAAGAGAATCCAAGCCCAGAAAGGACAAACACTGAAGCGTAATACAGAAGAGAGGGTACGGTGGGAATGGCAGAGGGAGATGAGGGCTTTCAGAAGTTCAGGACACATCTGAGGAATTGCTAAAGGTGACTGTCAAGTCTCTTTGTTTTGAAGAGTTAAAGAAGAGCTTCATCGCTTTCCCCAAAACACCGGGATGAACTGCAAATGCACTAGATGTGACGAGGTATGATTCAGAGTATAACTACCAAGATGGTTGGACATAGATTTACACTGCTAAATAATGGTATTTTTAATTTCAAGTCCACAAAATCTGAGAAACTTTACACACAAATAGAGTTGCTTTCCAAAAGTGCTGTAATACTTGCAGGCAGTCTGTGGAGGCTTAACAAACATGAATTCTGTCTTTGCATCACTGGGCTTTTAAAAATCTGGAGAGCTACTTGTTAGTGCTTGGGAAGAAAAAATAAAAAGTGCAAATTCACAAACTCTCTCTGTCACACAAGTATTCTGGTTTGCTATTACATATCTATGAGTGGGAGAAGGCGAAACAGGTCATACTGAAAGCATTTGTTTGATCTGCTGCTTTTTATCAGTGTTACAAAATCCACTGGAGTTAAAGGAAGTTCTCTCTAGCAGGAGTTGCCAAGGAGTCAGAATATTATACATTATTCCCGGGGCTTTCAATTTGAAGTAGGAACAGAATTACAACATGAAGGCAAGAAGAGGGAAAGCCAGTGGCAACAAAAGAAGTTTGGTTCCCCTGAAAACCATTACCTTCCAGCACAGTGTTACCAGTCAGGAACAGCGTACGCTGGAGGTGCTGCCTGTGCTCTTTTCGCTTGAGGAGCAGGACTGGGTGGGAAGAGACAGGACGTGGGGTCTGTTCCCATCTCAGCTGACTTTCCTGACTTCTGCCCAGCATCTCTAACAACTGCAGGAGGACGCGGAATGCCCAGGTGCAACTGCAATGCAAATCCTTATTTGTACCTACCAACAGGGAAAACCAATCTCTTCCACGGCAAATATTCAAAATCATAATACCACAGAGCAGAACAAACACAAACTGTTAATCTGCAAAAATCGATGCCACGCACTCAGCAGGGCAAATATTTGACCTGTAAATAAACCAGCAGAAATGAATTCTCGGGGAAGAGTTACCTGCTTGGAGCCAGCTCATGTTTTTGCAGCGTCTGACCAGCGGGACTGCATCAGAAGCAGATTCCTTAGGATGTGTTTGTTCCAGTTTGGCCTCCAGTTTGGCACTTACTCAGGCGCATTTTCCCTCAGCTCCAGTGTCAGAGGTCTTTGTTTAGGAGCTAAAAACTCTGTTTTGGTTTCATGTGATGTAAACATACGTACAGTCTGCTCAAGGATCAGTCCCATGAGGATCCAGCTTCCCACACGATGGGGGTATGCCCTCCTGGATGAAACGCGGACTGCCGTTCCCTTCCTCGCCAAGTTCTTCTGTCTTCGCCCTTTGTTCTCTCAGCTGCAGGCAAGAAGCATACATGTAACCGCTCTCTCTCTATCTCCAGTTCAAACTGATTTTTCCTCCATACAGCTGAAGCTTTGAAAATAAAAAATGCCTTGATTTACACAGGGGAATTTGAGGCCAGTGCACCCTGTTCTGTCTCCTAGTAGCTGTTGTGCTTCACATCATCTCACTGCCTGAGTTCAGGACCTTGTTCTCTTCAGATTCAAGTCCAATGCTGAAACGTGACTTCACTGATTTTCATTTACTCCTGATTTACACCAGGAGGCGGATGATTAGAATTGCAATACCCATGTAGCACAGGGTTGTTAATTCATCTTTGCTTTGCAATAAGCTTACGAATACAATAACTTTGGAAAAACTGTCATTATTTTATCCTCCCCCCTCAAAAAGATTAAGGCTACCTAGAAAACAAATGTCTCGTTGTGCACAGCTGAGGGGACAGACGCTTGCAAAGGGGAGGCCAGGGAGCAAGGCAGGGAGCGTGAGCAAGCGCAGCTCCTGAGTATCTTCTCCAGTCCTTCCCTTGTTCTCAGCCACTCTTTCTGCTCAGTCCTGGAAGTCTTGGCCTTGTCACATTCGATAAAATATTTGTTTGAGTAACTCTTTGGTTCATGTGTTGTAATTGGCTTTCAGTTACTTACGATGATTAATGAAAAAAGGTATTTATTTAATAGGAAAGACAACACATCGTGATACCAGCTGAAATACTGGAAAGTCCCTGAGTAATCCTATTGAGTTTTTTTCCTTAAAAATGCAACTACTGCAGTTAAACCAAAGTGGTCACTTTTTCTTTAAAAAGTTGCTGCATGTTGATAGCATGAACATCCTGATCATGCTTCAGAACACATCCTGTCTGTTCTCTTTCTTTTCTTCTTCTTCTTTTTTTTTTTTTTTTAATTTTTCCCAATACTACTTCCCTTTCTGGAGATGACTTCATTTCCTATGCAGTTACTACATATGTGGGGAAACCCCAGGAATATGCAAAGGCAGATATTTTCCATCAAACCTGATCAGTAAATGGCTTTTGATTGTATTGTGAATAGGCCAAAGGGCACAGAAAGGAAGGACTGCAATTTTGGATTCCTCCAAACCGCTGAAAAGTGTGGATAAAGTCCTGAGTCAGCCAGAGTTGTTCTGCTTGAGGCTCAGGGGCTTTGCTGAAGCAACGCTCAAGAGCGCCGCTGATGAATTTTAGAAGTCCAGCTGCAAGGGTGGAGTATTAAATGCGTAGCACTAGGATCCAGAACAGCTAGCAAGAAGAACAAAGGCAAATTAAGCCGGCTAACAGAAAAATCAGCAGAGAGAGAGAGAAGTGGTAGCGATGGTTTTAGATGTGTTATAGTACTGCGTATTGCTGGCGCACGGGCTTGTGCTGCAGGGAGATCCATGTGCCACAGACTCTTGAGACAGAACCCAAAGGTGCTTCTCCTGCCTCTAAACCAGAGATGTCATGAGCAGTGGCGGTGGAAGAAAATGTTCACCAGCACAGGTGTTGCAATTGTTCTCTGCAGCAAGAATCATGGGCCGCACGGAAAATACAGGAATAGGGATCATCATCTCCTGCGCTGGGAGGAAGTAGCAGTGTGGTGCAGCAGAGCTCCAGCTCTCATCCTTCTTCTCAGAAGACTTTTGCAACCTTATGACTAATTGATAGTCCTTTGTTAAAGCACTCGCACACTGACCTTTGTAACACCTGCCCAGCAGAGGACGGATTCAGAAAATAAACTTCACGTCCAGCACTTCTAGAAACGAATGAATGCAATTGCCATTCTCCTTAAGGGTGGTAGATGTCAAGCAGAAACAGCTTGAGGAAGAGGGGCAGAGCCGAGCACGTGAATGTCAGTGAGCCTTTCCTGAGAAGGGCTCATCAAAATGAGTTAGGCTTTCAGAATTGCATACTAACTAAACAAAAGAGAACGAGTATTTTTGTAGACGGCTGGCCCAGACGCTGCTGAAGCAGATCAGGAAGAGCGGTACTAAACATGTATCTCACGGTTCCATTTCTGTTTACAGCCCTTTATTCCATAGCTTTCATATAAAAGTCATTCACTGTGACAGCTGGCAAACTTAAAATCTTGCTGGTTTTGTTGCTATCATCTAATTAAGAAAGAGGGAGAAAAGACATACACGTATGGTATTAGTAACTGTGGGCGAGTTCTGTGTTTGGCCCTCTCAAGTCAGTCAGGCTGCCTCAGGCAAGGTTCACAGCAGAGGCTGTCTCACCTCCAAAATACACATGACACTAGGCGCCCAGACTGCCAGACAAAGATGCAAAGAAGCTGAGACATTTTCCCTTTGCAGATCAAAAGTATGCACAGATTTTGCAGAGAGGGTCACAGAAATATAAGAAAATAAGAGAAAGAATTTGCTTAAAGGAAAACTAAAGCTCAAGCAGGACTACCCTTCGCTGAACCTGGTATTCTTTAAAAAAAAAAACACAACAGGAGTTGTCACAGTCACTGAGTCAGCTGCTCAGCTATTTCTAAATGATCTTTTGCATGTTTGGATCTAAAATTCCAGGCATGAGGCAGGATTTCTAAAGATACCGGTGAGCAATTGTTGAGAGGGGTGAGGACAGAGCACTGCCAGGGGTTTCCTAGGGGAAAAAAATTCCCCACTGCTCACGGGAGCATAAGGAAATGTAAAGTTCAGGGTAACTCACAAGTCAGGGAAAGTTGGGGAGAAGCATACAGAAAGTGACCCGAGAAACTCCAATTTTTTCACACTCGGGTACCTCAGGCTCTCTCTTGCGCTTTGCTATGCCAGAGCATAACTCACGCGGAAGCCTTGATTAGCGGAATTAGTGAATGTTATGCCTGTGGTAGCACCTACGGGTTGATTTGAACTAATCATCTAGCACGTACCAGTTTGCCGTGTGGTTGGGACGGGGACTTCTGTACCACACATCAGTGTCAAAGGTTGGACGCAGGAGAGTCTGCGTTCCTGTGTGTCATATATTGCTGATAAGCCCATCACTTCTCAGAAACCTTATCACTTGGTAGGTATTAAGGCACTCCAAGAAAATGGAAGCTTCTCATGCCCTTATGCCCCTTATGACAAAACCAGTATTTATTCAGCTGGAGGCTACCAGATATTGTTTACAATACTCATACTTAAGGCTTATTCTCTTCACTCAGAGACTGTATGCATTAGAAATTCAGCAGCTTTTAATTCACATGCCTCATGTCTCCAAAACTAAGTCCTTGTATATAAATTGAAACAGCGGCTCCTCAATTTCGCCCAAATCACAAGAGTTTACAATAAAACATGTGATCTTTTCATTTGTGGTTCATCTTTTCTGACTTCTCTCTGTAACCACAAAAGGAATTTTACCTTTGTTGACTGTGGGTTTTTTGCAGGCCAAGTCTTCCGCTCACTACCTCTTAAATTACAAGTCAAAACACGGGCTCCAGAACCCTACTCAGTTGCTCCCATTGCTCCGTATCAAGATGCGGTATACTGTAATCATTACCTCAT